>CM039583.1:65010806-65101018 GCA_022457205.1 Saccharum spontaneum | reverse complement strand
TCGGAGATGAAGTTGTTCCTTCAGGACTATGCTGTGTATCATCATAGGCCTTACACGGTTCGGCATTCCGACAAGGAGGTAAAATTTCACATATTATGTAAGGCTGGATTCCCGTGCTCGTGGAAGTTAAATGCACGAAAGAGGCGGAGTGATGGTAAGTGGAAGGTAACTTCGGTGGAACAGCCGCACAGATGCCAGACTAATGAGGGTAAAAGGTACCATCCCCAGTTAACGGCTCGGTATCTAGCCCGCCGTATATTGGGTCTTGTAGATAAGGACAACGACGTATCAGTGCCGTTCTTGCAAGAGACCATAGTCACATTTGTTGGGTATGAGGTCACGTATGGAAAGGCTTGGCGGGCAAAGCAAATTGCCCTGGCAATTCGTTGGGGTAGCTGGGAGGAAGCCTATAACAGGGTTCCACGCATTTTGCGTGCGATGGAACACTTCAACCCTGGCATGAGATCGTTCATATACACAGGAGGGTTCTATCTTCAGAACCCGTTGAGGCATATTCTGTACCGTGTGTTCTGGTATTTCGATCAGTGCAAACATGCATTTCAGTATTGTAGGCCAGTTGTTCTTGTTGATGGCACGTTCCTCACCGGCAAATACAGGGGCACATTGATGATGGCTGCTGCTGTAGACCCAGAGAACCAGATAGTACCAATGGCTTTTGCTTTGGCAGAGGGGGAAAACAACGATTCATGGTCTTGGTTTATGCGTCTGCTCCGTGTTCATGTGCTTGGCCCTTCTCGCACCATTTGTCTGATTTCGGACCGTCACATTGGAATTCTAAATGCAGCCGATGAACACATTGATGGTCACCCGGCTCTAGTGCACCGTTGGTGCATGCGACATTTTGCCGCCAATTTCTGGCGGCGTCAACGCAAGAAGGATGTGGCTGACAAGTTAAAGGAGCTTTGTAATAAACGTACGGAACGCGAGTTCAACGAGACTATGGTAGAACTAGAGAAGATGCTTAACCAAGCTGGCAAGGCATGGTTAGACCAGCAGATGGAAAATAAAGCCAAATGGGCATTAGCATTTGATGAGGGCGGCTTCCGGTACGGCATCATGACAACAAACTCCTCTGAGTCTTTCAATCGTGTGTTCAAAGGCGTTCGATCTCTTCCAGTGTCTGGTATTGTCGAGTTCTCTTTTAGGAAGTGCAATGAGTATTTTGTTAAGCGGTATGGCCTAGCCCTGAGGAATGAAGAGGAGCTTGGAAGATGGGGCAAGGCGGCACACGAATATTTGAAGGAGGCTGAGGAATTGGCCAAACAATAGGTTGCCGAGGCTTATGGACGGGACATGCTTGTTTTCTGCGTACGAGCTAGAGGGGGCACAAACCTGGGCGGCGAACGATTTGGTGGCCGAACGTACCGTGTCGATCTTGGTAAAGTAGAATGCAATTGCAACGTCCCTCAGATCATGCATGCCCCTTGCTCACATATGATCACCTCTTGTTGGCTTAGAGGTTTTGACCACACAGTTGCACCGTACATGTCACCCTTGTATCTCCGTGCCAACACCCTCAAAGTTTGGGAGAAGAGTTTCGAGCCATACCTTGACGAGTCACAGTGGCCTCCATACTATGGTGAGGACTACGCGCCTTATCCGGACCTAAAGAAGGTAGGGAAGGGAAGGAGGAAGAAGAAGCGATTGAAAGGCGATATGGACAGTATGAAAGGTTACGGCGCCGATATGTATGGTGGCGGGGACTTTGACGAAGAACGTGCGCAGAACCTTTGCTCCATTTGCAAGAATCCTGGTCATAACGCTAGATTTCATAGGCGGGCGAGACAAGAGGTCGTATATATTGTAAACATGCATTTATAATATTATAAATTTTATTTGTACTTGTCTTTAATTTTTTATAACGTTGTTAATTGTTCTAATGTTGTTAATGTTTTCTTTGTTTTTTACGAACAGGGAGTTTCAGGCTTGCAAGATGGAGGCGCGGGCTCCTCATCCACGCTTTAGCCTCCTTGAGGCTGACTACGACAAGGACCACCGGGCCCAGGCCTTGTCGGAGCTGCATAGGCCGTTGCGTCCGCTTCGTGTTTGCACGCACCACGTACATAGCTGGGACGAGCGATACGCGCCCTACATAGAGCGTGCGGGCTTCATTGAGATCGTTCGGGTGTACAACAGTTTACTCCCCACACTTGACCCTGCCCTTCTTACTGCCTTTGTGGATAGGTAACCTTGCTTTTTCTATCTTTTGTCTTTGTTTTGAAAAATTGTGCTGTGAACTTGCCTATTACCACAAACTTGTAATGATGCAGGTGGAGACCGGAGACGCACACCTTCCACACACCATGTGGGGAAATGACCGTCACGATGCAAGATGTGAAGATGATATTGTGCCTAAGTTTGAAAGGTCATCCGGTGACTGGGGTCGCCGACGAGTCTAATTGGGTACAGTTGGTGGAGCAGTTCTGTGGTAGGAGGCCATCGGAGGCAGAAGTTAAAGGCACAAAGTAAGTTCATATTTGCGCCCCATTGAAATCACTGATACAATCATTTCAGGTACATCTATTTTTTTATAATAATACTTCAATTCCAATTGCAGGAAGACATCAGGAGTGTCGTCGTCTTGGATAGTCCAAAACTTTGGTGCAGGGCCTCCGTTGGGTGCTCCAGATCATGAGGTTGAGGTATATGCAAAGGTGTGGCTGTGGCACTTCTTGGGCGCTTTCTTATTCCCCGACTCCTCAGGCGACAGCATCAGCTGGATTTTCTTGCGGATCCTAATCCAGCTACTTGAGAATATTGCATCGTATAGCTGGGGTACCGCGGTCCTTGCTTGGACATATCGTCAGCTTTGTATCGCCTGTCGTCGCCAGGCGAACAATGCTAACCTAGGTGGCTGCTCATACCTACTGCAAGTATGGATTTGGGAGCGGTTTCCGGTTGGGAGGCCTACTCAACCTCCGCATTTGCCTGTGAGTACAATAACAACTTTGTTATCGTCATACGACTAGAGAGATTACTGACACCTTGTTTGTGTAAACTTGCAGGAATGGTAACATCAAGACGTTCGCCCCACCGCCCTTTTCATCTGGAGAGACGCTAAGGTAGTGAGGGGCGAGTTGGAAAGGAGGTACAAGCAGTACACGGATGCGATAGACGTGTTGACACACAACTACGTACGTTATATATGCTTTTCCTACTAAAGGCACTATCATTAAGATTGATACTTAATTAAGTTTCTTTACTTTGCAGGTACAATGGACACCGTGGTCTAGGTGGGAGCTAGAGGACTACCTTAGTCCGCGCTGCGAGGAGGAAGCGGACGAGTGGCTTTACGAAGGGCCACTTATCTTCTTCCATATCATCGAGATGCACTACCCTATGAGGGTTTACAGACAGTTCGGGAGGTTGCAAGGAATTCCACCGCTGTACTCCACCAACGCTGAGCTGCATGGGTATGTTTGTTCTACTTAAGCGCCTATGATGGCCACTTATCTTCTTCAATATGTTTGTTCTACTTAAGCGCCTCATTTCTAATGCAATATGGCAATGCAGGATTGATCGGAGGCTTCGGACGACGCAGAAGAATTGGGCGTTGACGCACGACCAATATTTGAACAGATGGTATAACAGGAATGTTCGTCAGATCAACCAAATTCCGCCACACCACCCGGGAAGATGGATGGAGTACCTTCAATGGCTGCAGCGAAGTACGAGGACTCATCTCATGGTCCCGTACACGAACATGCCTGCAGATGCGGCCGATGAGGATGACATCGCCGATGCGTTCGACGATGCGCAAAGGAGGCAAACACAACTTCTTAGGGCGCCTCTCAATAGATACGTGGTAAGTACTTTGCACTTATATTCTAAAACGAGGTAAGGGGTTTAAATTTCAATTGAAATGATCGAGTTAACGTTGTGTGATGTTGTAGGCACAACAGTTGTCGAACTACTCCGAGGAAGCTTCCAGGCAACTTTTTCGGACTAGGGACGACAAGACGAACCCTCTTCGTGCCTTCGTCAAGGTACTTTTGATAGTAACATTCGTCACTACAACTCAGTTACTTTTAAAATTCACGCTTAATAATGCTTGTTGTCATCTTAATCTGTAGAGAATGAAAAAAGGCTGCAAAAAGTTGGCTCAAAAGCTGAGCTGTGCGGATACGTCTTTGGACATACCGTACAACCCCACGTGGTCCAGGAGCCACACGATGTCCACCACAGCTGCTTCTGCTAGCGACACCAGAGCTGCGTCCTCGTCTATTCGTACTCCGCAGGATAGAGGGAAGGGTCCAGCGTCTGCGGACGATGTGGATGAGGCACTTCAGTATGACACGACGAGTGGCGACGACGACGACGACGACGACGAAGAGGACGTTCCACAGTGGGGTTACACCGGTCACGAGGAGATGGGTGCCTCACAGCTCTACGGTGCTCCTTTTGCTACACAGGGGTTCGACTACACACAGCAGGAGAACTACACACCAGCCGAGCAACAGGTTCGTATGCTTTGCTTTCTCTTTAATTTTATTGTTCTTAGATCAACATTTATAGTAGCTCATCAGGTTGCTTGCTTGCAGGGGCCGTCGTCGACGCAGCAGCTCGATTGTGGACAGAGGCGACAGCGCGAGAGGCAGCAGCGGGACCGCACAGACGTTGGCTGGAGAAGCAACGTGGTCCCTACAAATCCAAGGAGGCGACGGAGACCGCGAGACCCCTACACCCCAGGCGATTAGTAGAGTAGCAGACGCCGGACACATAGTATCATAGTTAGAACAATTAAATTATGTGTAGGTGTACCAGCAGTACTCCACTTGGTTATTTCGGTTCGACTAATGTAGTTGGTAACACTCGTTTAATCTTTGTCGTAAACGCAATTATTTGTGACGATCAGTTGACCCAATTATTTGTGACGATCCGTTGTCGTTAACTAATTTCGATTCGACCCCTGCCATAAACTTGCTGTAAATCACTCAACATGACTTCCTGCGCGGTCAATTGACGATCAATTGACGCAAAACGTAATGCAGTTCTTGCGCGGTCGAAGTTTCAGGCAACCCCGCCATGGGTGGGGGCGGGTTAGGGGTACCCCGCCATGACCCATGGCGGGGTACCCCTAACCCGCCCCCACCCATGGCGGGGTTGCCTGAAACTTCGCCCGCGCAGGAACTGCATTGTTCTAATGTATTTATACACTGCCGCGATAAACCACGTAACAATCTTAGTAAGTGGACCAACAAATGAAGCGAATGACGATGTGATAAAAGTACAATGACATGTTTCAACGTACAACACTGACAAAGTTGCTTACACAAAGTTTCTACGCCACTACGAACGTCAAACACTAACAACGACAAAGTGAAGACGTGACAATTTAAATTATTACAAAGACACTTGTACGTCAATCAAATTGCGTGCACCACTGCGTAAGCAACTCGTCTTCGGACTCGGAATCCTCCACTACCACCTCCTTACCCTTGCTGGCCTCGACTGACTTGGCTTCAGAGGCCTGACGCCGGTAGTAAGCCGCCTCCGCCTCGTCCGCGGCCTGAGAGTACAACTCGGCCTCTTCTTGGGTCATGTCTGTTGGCCCCCATGAGTCGAACAACGGTGTCTGTTGGCTCTGGTACGCTGCCTGGGCCTCGTGTACTGCAACATCCTCCTGGTAGCCCAATTGTTCGGCTAGACGAATGAGCTCGCCTATCCTCCCGGTGTCGTCGTCTTCCTCCGGCTCGGCCTCCTCGTCAACCACAATCGGACGACTTGCGGTGTACCTAGCACGAGCCATATCGGCTTCCCAGCCGCCGGTGCATCCAATCTCTGCAAGTATAAAATGCAAACAATTAACTGGATCTTTGCAATGAGTTAATTGACAGTAAAACAAAGAAGTTTGACTTTCCAAAAACGCAATGACTCACTCGCACATAATGAGTCAATAGTTTCGTTCAAGCCTTGCATCTCTGCTCTCGCAGCCTCCTCTGCAGCCTTCCTTGCATCCTCTTCAGCCTTCCGTGCTTGGTACTCCTCTACATCCTTCTTCTTTTGCTCGTACCACTTCTTCCACGCAATACTCTCCGGGTTACGAACACGTAGGTCTTGGGCCCGTCGTAGCATTTTCTTCTTGTGGCTCTTAACGAAATCAGTGACGTAGCTTGCAGGATATCCTCTGCTATTGCGAACTGCTACCATTGTCTTATACTCATTCTTGAAATTATACACATCATCATATGATTCCCACTTGCATTTCCGAGTGCTCTGTTGCAACAAATAGATGAATACAAAGTTAGCGTACCAGAGTTAATAAAATAAAACATTAGCACTAAGTGTCAACAGTTTTAGCAAACCTCGTCATAATCGATCATGTGGCCACAGAAGTACCCAATACCAAGGCCTGAAGGGACAAGGCCGTAGCTAGCTTCAACACCACATTTGCACATCACAGGAGGCGCAATAGACCTCCTCTTCTTCTTCCAGTCTGGCACCTCCACATTCTTCTCCGGCTCCGGCCAATGGCTCTTTGGACCATAGATCCATTCCTTGAAACGACACTTTGGAAAATCATGATCCTACAAAATCAAAACAGTAAAACACACATATAGAATGTGACATTCCAAGGTTCACTCAAACCTTACCTCATGTCGTAGAGGACAAATGAACTCTTGTTCATTGCGTGGGTTTATCACGGCTTGCTCTCCGCAAAGGCACTTTGGAGGATCCTCGAGCCGCCGTGCCGATGCTACGGCCTTCTCTTCGTCCGTCATAGGAGGAGGGTTTGGAGGGGGCGGAACCCAGCGAGTAAACACCTCACGCTTGCAATGATCAATGCCGGGGTAGAAAAGGAGAATCCTTGGATCAAACTTGTCCGGGCCATCGATCCATTGGAAAAAAAAACACCGGAAGTAGGGCTATACAAAAGTTTCAATTACCTCATCGCGAATACAACATCAGCAACCAATAAAAACAACAAAGGGCACAATTACTTACGCTACAACTATAACATGTGTAGAAGCAACGAGCCGCAGTATCGGGATGTCTCGACTGGCCCACGTGTGCCAGATGACCACAATCACAGTTAGGTATAGGTTCCTCGGGAGGAACGGGCGCATCCTTACAAGACACGTCGGGATACATCTCTCTAGGACGACCCTTTTTCCTCCAAATCGACTCACGATACGAGTCCTCCATCTAATAAAACGAAACGATTTCAACACAAAACGATACACGCAGAGACGGGGTGGCCGGAACAAGGAGCGACGATGGCCCATACCTGACGGGGAGGAGGGAGGGACGCCGGAGAAGAACGCTGAGGGGAGGGGAGCTCGGTCCTAAGGCGCTGCGGGAAATGGAATGGGTGACTGACCAAAAACAAGAAGTGTCCGGGCTTTTATATGGCCGGGGGTGTACCCCGCCATGCATCATGGCGGGTTAGGGCAACCCCGCCATGATGGGTGGCGGGGTACAGCCCTGCCACGCTGGCGAGGTGCTCTGCCACCCCTGCCACGTCGGAGGTGCACCCCGCCACCATGCATGGCGGGGTACAGTGCATTTGCCCCGCCATGCATGGTGGCGGGGCCAAACGGGTTAGATTTAAAATTTTTTTGAAAGACGGGTTAAATTTAAAATTTGTTTCAAATTTGGGCTAAAAATAAAAAAAAATTCGCACTAGCAGTGTGTACAACTGCGCATTAACGGCATCGCGGGCAGCATTAGCTTTTGAAGCTGTTTGTCCAGCGATTCCATATTTCCATGTTCATTACAACTGCTCATTAACGGCATCGCGGGCAGCATTAGCTTTTGAAGCTGTTTGTCCAGCGATTCCATATTTCCATGTTCATTCTTCAAAACTTTTGGAAGTACTTGCTATTCCTGCATGCTAAATCTGAATCCAAAGTTTCACATTTATTTGAACAAAATGCCAGTCCACCGAGGCAGATTGAGCTGGGACTGGCTTTGTTCAAATAGGCCTGAATGAAGAGTGAAGAGTATCAAGGCCGTGAGTTCGGTCCTCTGCGCAAACAGAATCACTACATTCTCGCTGTGACCAAATACTGTGAAACATACAGAATACAACCAAGAACCATCAGCATTTTGATTAGAACTCTGTTTTCCTTTAGGGAAATACAAGCACACCGCTCTTGAGCAAAAAAACATATTTACATTTCTCCAAGAACTAGCTCGTATATCTTTAGTGGTGGTTATCAAAAGGTAAGAAGCCTCCTCAAAACCAAGGCTTCGCAAACTCCACATCTAAATCTGGGAGTGCCGGCTCTTTTCTCTTGGCCTTTCCTAAATCCTAAGCTCAAAAATTCAGCTGCGCACGAACAACATCATCAATAGGAGATTCACAGATTGGGCAACTCCTGCCGCTCGATTTCAGCTGATCGGCACAGTCAAAACAGGTGCACACATGTCCACACCTGATGCATTATAAGGGACACGATTAGAAGCACTTAGCCCACACCAATTTGTCCACTCCATACTATTATTAGGTCTAGAGATTATTGTGGATAAAGATGTTACGAATCATAACAAGAATAAGATATGACTTCTTGATTAAAGCTACTCGAAGTACGACATGATCTATACCTGCAAATCATTACCTGTAAAGTAGAGAGTCAACTTGCATTCGGTGGCAGATGCAGCAATTACCCCTTTTTGCTTCTGTTGTGTCGGGTTGGCTTGGCATCAAACCTGTTCAAGAAATGGCAACAGAAAAAAGCATGAAGATGCGCATCAATGATTACAAATAAAATATGGTCAAGATGGTAGTAATGGACGGTGGCGCACTAGCAAAGATAACCAAACAAAGTCCATATGGTAGTTCACAGACTTCATTACACAATCAGTTAATTCATCAAAGTGGACCTAAAGTACCATACAAAGCATTGAAGATATGCAGCAGTAGGCTGGCCCAGGCCAAGATCTAAGCAACAAGACTGCAGCACATAGTCTTGCTTCAAAGACTAGAACAACTCCTTCCCACTATTGCCTTCCCAAACATAGCTATACCCTTCTTTCTTGAGACCTCAGCTGACTGGACCTCTAAGGCTTGCTTCAAAGACTAGAACAACTCCTTCCCACTATTGCCTCCCCAAACATAGCTATACCCTTCTTTCTTGAGACGTCAGCTGACTGGACTTCTAAGGCAACCTACCTCACTTGCCCTGACAGCTCAGGAAAAGAGCAGAGTGTGGCCTTGAAAGCCAAATGTAACAGTTCACACTGAGACTAAGGCTCTGTGTGATAGTTATCATATTATACATTTCTTTCTTTTTGCAAACAGATAGGAGCGGTTCCTACTTCCTATGTGGAAGGTTGCTTTAATAGAGTGCTATTTTTTTCTTTGTTGCATATAGAAAAAACAAATTTAAAAAAATGTGGCACAACTCACCTGCCTCACGAAGTGCACTACACACCTCTTCTTTAATGGAGTGCTGCATCTTTACTTGGGATGCAATACAACTTTCCACCAACTTCCGCAGTTCATATATTTCATGATGAATCTGGGACATTTCACCCCTTACCCTGACTTCCATTTCCTAAGATAGAGAATATAGTAAGAATATAACTTTCCACAGCTGACATTAAACAGCAGCTCACTTACAAGTAAATTTTGGTTATCGTGGTGTTGACTTCCAAATGAAGAATGCTGCCAACTCTCTTGCTGATGAGCTCCACGATGTGAGACAGGAGCTAATGAACATGGAGCAGATGCCTCCTTATCAGCATCATGAATTTCATCATTTTGTCTCCAGTACATGCGTTCATCATAGTATCCTCCAAAGTCATCCATCATCCGTTGTTGCCTTTGTTTTTGCAGAACTGTTAGCAACAGCTGGTTCAATTTATTACTAAAGTCACTCTCAAGAGACTTTGAGACCTTTTTGCTGCAGGAAAAGAAAGAGATAGCATGGCTTGATTCAGTTAAGCCAGTAAAAAAAAAAGCCAAGCACATGCAAAATTGTTTGAACTGTATGGTAACCCTTTTTAACAAGGTGGCAAGATTATTTTGATGTTTGAACTTCCGAAACTAGCTATCATACAGTAAAGCTACTAATGGTAACTTCCAAGTGGTAGTGTCGGGCCCTTAGCTATTGTTCTTGAGAAATGCCCGGGGGTAATTTTGAGACGAATACCAAACTAGCAAAAGTAGAATGGCCCGTTTGCATCCCACTGCTGTCACCAATGTGGGGATAATGTGTGATTAAATGCATCTGATTTTGCAAAAGCAATATGCAAAACAGTTAGACTGGGACCAATTTACCTCTCAAGAAGGTTGCAAATGTCAGCATTGCGTGACAAAGCACGATAGTCTGATTGCGTGACAACACATAGTGATCTCCACGAGTTCGGGGAGTCTATCCAGGGGCGATCATTGAATTGAATCTGATTATTATGGTTCTCAATATCACCCATTGTATCCTGATGCCAGCTATCTGGACTCATAGTATCTATTGGTGCAGGCCAACCTAGGCTGCTTATCCATAATCCTCTCTCTTCCCAAGAACCGTTTATGCTTTGGTTGTCTTCTTCGCGTGGATTATCTCCTCTAGATGATGGAGTTTCTAGTTCATGCAACGTGCTTGTTGTGCTTGGAGAGATATCTTCCACAAACTGATTCTCATCGATAGTTCTGTGCTCACCGTACCTTGCAAAGCTTGATGCTTCAGAATATTTCTGACTATGAACACAAAAGCTTTTACAATCTTTCTGACATGTATCCCCCTTGGTTTTCATCTTCTCATCACACTGTAGATTTCCTGAACCATCAACAAGGCCTTCAGCGGATACATCAATTGACTTTTCCTCAGCTGGAACTCTATCATTACAAAAGTGTTCATCATGCCTGCACTTGCTGAAAAGAAGATTTACAAGAGGCATAGGTTAGCAATAATAAGGCATAGACCAACAAATATTTCAAATTAAGTATAATTTGCTCTACCCAAGCAATGCACTGTAATTATTTACCCATTATTTTGTTGACTGTAATTGTTTGCTTCTCGTAAGTCTGTGTCCCTGCTATCATACCTGCACCCATTATTTGGAGAAATAAATTCAGCTAATCTCCAGCTGTCTATGTGTCCACTAAACTTCCTGGAAGCTCAACTCATAGATATGAATGTGATAATACCTCAACTCGCCCACATGTTTCGGTTGGTGTGGCTTAACCGGTTTTAGTAGACTCCACAGTTCATCCTCAACTGTACCTCTCTGGCGTAACAATCTCAGACGAAGCATGGACTGCAAAGATGTGAAAGAGCATCTTGGGATCAGCTACAGTTGAATACTACACAGCCTGGTAAAATGGAAGTGCAGTATCTCCCATAAAAGAAAAAAAATTCCAATGCTCTATGAGGAGAGGAGATTTATACAATTACTCCATGAGAAGATGACAGCATCGATAGTGCACTATGATCTAACCAATCTTTGCCTCAGGGGAAAGAATATTCTTTTTGAGGAAAATGAAAGAATATTCTTTTTGTCCATGAGAAAAGAATAATGACACAGAAATAACTTAGTTTTTGTTATGTTTGTTTGTGCCCAGGTAAATACTTGCACAATACTTCTGCAACACACCATATTACTTGCATAATACTCTCCACAAAGGGCTGCTTCTAAAACGGGCAATACTTCTGCAACACACCATATTACTGCAGACAAGCCAACGAACCTGTGCTGTGTTTTTACAGCAGATCAGCTTTCCTAGGTGCCAGTACCATGCACATCACTATTGGCAAGACTTGGAGTAAAGAATAACCAAAGGGGTTCCAAGTGACTGAAGGTACGGTAACAACTAAACCAAACCTAAAAGACAATGGCATTAACGATTGTTGAAATTTGCATGGTACTTGGTCTTAACAAACCACCAAGACATTACTCCTATTTATTTGCCCCAGGTACATGAGAAGATATACCAGCAATGAACCTGTCAAGTCATGTGGCCTCTTGACCACAACCGTGCAGCACCCACATCTCCATAACATGTCAGTTTGTGTACGAAACAGAAGAGCCAGACAAACGAGAGATGTTATTCGCCCCAGACATCTCACCCACTAGATATGAAGAGTAACAACCTGTAAACTGACCCATCACTGCTGTCTTAGATGCACACTTCCATTTCTTTCGTGTTTTTGCAAAATACTATGTCAAGTTTGCATCTTCTTAATTGACTCCCTTTTTTCTTCTGGTCCAAAAATGACAACCTAACAGATCTGTGAAACGTGAAAGTGAAGTACGTCCATGTAGTCGCAAACAATTTCAGCATCTTTTGGTGGAACTTTCTATATAATTGCACCGGAGTCCCAACTGATAAATAAATAAGCAAATAAGACTAGGTGCATTTTTTTCTTCGAAAAAATAAATATTTAACGGTAAAAAATTTAGCCCTCAATTTATTTCATTTTGGTTTGTACTGACATGGCAACGAACCCGTTGAAACAAAGCAAGCACGATAATGGACTTCGCACATGACATTGATCAGCAACGCCAGTTGGGAAGAAACCGATCCACCAAACTCTCATCCCATGCCATGTGTGGGAGTCAGAATGAACAGCTCCCACCATTTTGGCTCGCTTTAAAAAAAAAGATTTGTGGATCGAGAAACGGAACAATATCCGAGTGATGATGATTAAACAAGTACATGAGTTGATGATTAACTTGGGTAATATGATCCAAACCGCACAATGCGACAAGGAAGTGGAGGTTACCTGGATCCTGCCCTTGTGCGCGAAGCGGGACACGGCGTGCCTCTCGGCGAGCGCGGCGACCTCGCGCCTCCGTCGGTGCGCCATGGCGGCGACGAGCTCCTCCATGGCGCGGCGGCCGCGGACGGTCCGGACGACGAGGTGCGGCGGGCGGGGGCAGTTGATCGCGCCCGACGGGTACGGGTACGGGTACTGCGAGGAGGCGTCGCGCATGGGCGCGGGCGACGGGGGCGCGGACTGCGAGAGCGAGAGCTCGGACTTGGCGACGTCGTCGAGCTCCTCCTCGGGCAGCGACGAGGCCCCGCTGAGCTTCTTGACGATGCATCCGACGCGGCCGCGCGGCGAGCCGGTGTCAGAGTCGGAGGCCCCTCCCGGGTCGGCGGCGGCGGTGCCGGGGCGCGGCGTGGCGGGGCCGACGGCCTCGATCTCGCGCCAGCGCTGGATGAGCGACGAGGCCCGGGGCCCCGCGGGCGGGAGCTCGGAGGGCGCGCTAGCGGCGGCGGTTGCTGCGGCGAAAGAGGGTGCCGTGGAGGAGGCGTCGGAGGGCGCCGGGGACGGCTCCCGGAAGACGGCGGCGCGCGCGGCGACGGGGCGCGTGGCGGACGCGAGCTCGGACAGCTCGGCGTCCCTGGCGCGGCGGCGCTGGTCGGCGGGCTCCGGCGCGGCGCTGGCCGTGACGGCGGCGGCCGCGGCGGCCCAGCGGTCGAGGATTTGGCGGCGGCGCCTGGGCGTGGGCTCGCTGGCGGAGGAGGAGGCCGAGGCCGAGCCGGCGGCTCCGGCGGCGTCCGGGGAGGAGATGAGGATGTTGAAGAAGCCCCTGGACGGGGTGGGGCGGGAGGGGTCCCTCCATGAGGCGGACTCGTGGGGCATGGCGGCCACCGAAGAGGCCATGGCCGTGGGAAATGGAAATGGGGCGGGGGCGGGAGGCAGGGCCGGGGGAACGGCGGGCGGACGCGTGTGCGGTGGTAGATATAACCGCGCGCGGCCCTCCTCGCGCCCTGCCTCCCTGCTCGCTATTTTCGCGGAGGAGACAGCAGCAGCAAGGGGAGGTTCCGTCCGTTCAACCAGTGGAAAGGGAGGGAGGGAGGGAAACGCCAGCCCCGCAGGCCGCAGCCGAGAGTGGATTTGATCAGGTGCTGCTGCCTCCGCTGGCGGCCGCTAAATTTAGGCGCCGCTGACGGGCCACGGATTGCCACGTGGTTTACAGTGCGAGCTCGTCGCGTCCAACCGATGATTTTGCTTTTTTCTTTTGAATTGAAAAACATAGACCGATGATTTCGCTCGCGCCCGTCCGGGCAACCGTGGCGGGGGCAGCCCTCCCCGGGCTCGTTTTTTTTTTAACCGAACTGACTATAGCTAGCAAGACCAGACGAACAAACAGAAAGTCACAAAAAAAAAAGACGAACAAACAGAAAGACAACAAGAGACCGAACACATCGCCACAGCACTGGAGCAGCTTCTTCACTTGGATGTGCCTTTGGTCCGTCATCGTCGCCGTCGTCAGCTTCCTTGCTCAACTGGGTGGTTCTTGGGATTGTTCGGTAAACCTGGCTCCTGCGGTTGTACTGCAGCTGCAAGAACCAAGGAACAATCTCCTGTAGACGCCAGCACAACAATGCAAGCTTGCAGCTGCTGCGGCCATTTCGGCTACAATTAATCACGACAAGCTTGTCTCCTTTGATTAGTACTCCCCCCCCGGCCTCGGCTCGAGGTGAAGAATTCGTGGCGTTCCCCGGGGCGGGGGCCAACGGGCAGGGCATGTCGCGGGCGGCAGGGGTGCCGGGTGGGTGGGTGGCTTCGGTGTCGTGCCCGGTGCCCCGTTTCGGGAAAACTGCGCGAGAGTATTTGCTGTGACAGAATCGAAGTGTTTGGTTCGTTTTGTGCGGCTGTTGTTTGGACGACTGCTATAAAAATTTGATAAAGTTATCACATTATGTATAAAGTTTCTAATGGGCTAAGAATAAATATGAAAATTAAGACTAATATAGATAATTAGTGGTCTAGAATACCCTTCTTTTTTTTTTCTTTTCTTAATTTGTTTGACTTATTTTAATTTTTTTCTATTCTCTCTTCCCTATCTGGCGCACGCATGCAGCTTATCTCCGTGATTGCACAACTAGCCAGTATGGATGCTCCGTTCGAGACTGTTGGTTCATGCAGCATGCAGCTGGTCAATCCATTAAAGAAATCGATGGCGCGTCGTGGCGGCCGGTGTGCTGCGAAAATAGCCCACCACACTTTTGGGTTTTGGCGGAGAAGTGTGTGGCGAGTGGCTGCCGCGAACGGATTGGTAACCAACCAAACGCTTATAAGGTCTTGTTTAGATGCCTAACTTTGGACATCCAAAGATGGCATTTTGCTACTGTAGCATACTATAGCATTTCGTTTGTATTTGGTAAAAATTATCCAAACATTGACTAAGTAGGCTCAAAACGTTCGTCTCGCAAAGTACAACAAAACTATGCAATTAGTTTTTGATTTCATCTATATTTAGTACTCCATGCATATACCGATATTTGATGTAATGAGAATTTTTTTTACATAGTAAAATTTAGTGGCAAACTTTGAGATCTAAACACGGCCTAATTTGTCGTGACAAACTTAATGTTTGTTTGATGTGGCCTAATTTGTCGTGACAAACTTAATGTTTGTTTGATGTGACGAGTTAAGGCCAGCAACCAAGGCCTTTTTAGTTTCCCAATTCTCCCCCAAATTCCACTATGCAAAAAGAAAATTCCCCGTCACATCAAAATGTCGGCAAATGCATGGAGTACTAAATGTTGATGAAATCAAAAACTAATTGCACAGTTTTATTATACTTTGCGAGACGAACATTTTAAGCCTAGTTAGTCAAAATTTGAATAATTTTTACCAAATACAAACGAAATGCTACAGGAATTCTGATATAGTGTTTTCCTCCCCAATTCTCTCATCTAAACAAGGCCCAATATAGTACGCCCAGCGGCCTAGGACTACAGTAGGTGTCGCGGATGTCCAGACCTCCAACCTGCTCGTCAGTCAAGTCGTCTGAAAAGTTGTCGACGTGCGTTTTGCTCTCATTTCCAGACCTCCAACCTGCGCCTGACGGCGTTTTGCATGCGTCAGACAGTCCAGCGATGCATGCGTGTCAATTTGCCATGATTACCGAGACGTGCCGCCGCACGTATTGGCGCCGTTGACGTGGCCCGAGTAGGAGTATCAGCAATCGGTAATTACGGCCAAAAACGATGACGCCGCTTCAGCTTCATCACCGTGAGGAAATGGATCCGATCCCCATCCATTTGCCGATGCCGACCGCCCACAAAGACAGTCAGGATCAGAGAGGCCCAGCTTTTGTCAAGCACGTGACGTGAAAGTGAGTCCTGAGTCGTCGACCACCTGTCTCCGATCCCCGAAACGCTCAATATTGATATTAAGACCTCGGTTAGTACGGCTTATTTCACCAGTTTTTAACGCGCAAATTAGTTGCTGTACTACTAATCTAAACGTCCTGCTAGTAGTAGATGGCAACGCACGTTACTAGAGGATATAAATCCTCTGACTTCAACGCGACAACGCATTCTTTCCATTTTCAATAGTATATCTATCCACGATACATACATAATCATGAAAGACTGTTAGGTACGATGTTTGTGTAAAAAAAAATATAATACTAACAATCAGGCAACTGGACCCCTTTTTTTTGGCGTACCAAACGCCGCAAGAACTCGCTGCCGACGCCGGTATCCTACGTTCCTGAATTTGTGGATCAAGTAGTAGTTCACTTGTCACAAGTCACAACTTCACCTAAAACGTACTAGTACTGTACGTACCTTCTGCGGAATACTACTTCTGTCTGGTCAGCTTTATTTATTCTCCCCTCGTTTTTTTCAGAAGAATGGGGTAATACGTACTACAATACAATCCTACTACCTCATCAGTCATGAGTCATGACTGATGACTTTTTTTTTTCCTTTTTTATCTGGTTAAGCCATTGCGGATACGTAGTATATACACTCGCGACTTGTTCTTGAGTCCAACAGCAGCAGCGAAGTGATGCCAACATTTGCTTCTCTTAATTTGACAGTTTGTTCTACTCCATCGGATCGGAGCAGCCGTTAGGTAGTTCCTGAATACGAGTACGTACGCCATTGTATGACTGAAACTCATCAGATAAAATTGAATAGCAGAATTCTACACTTTAATGCATGGCCATACCTCCCGGCCGTATATGTTTCTTTTGAAAATAAAATAGTTTTTTTAACCGAAGAAACACTGCAAGCCGGACTCGTAGCAGTACTAGTACGCTACTGGCTACTCCAACCACTCTATACAAAAATGAATGAATACGTCCACAACAGCCAACGCATTCCGTACGTACGTGTAGAACGAATGTCTCTGGCACCTGCCTTCAACCACCCTGTGTACTGTACTGTACGCAGGAGTAGTCAGTATTGTGTGGTGACCACCTTGCTGTGCATGTCGCCAGTGGTACCCCCGGCCCCCAAACCCAAGAGAGCTAGATACTCCGTACAGTATATTGGAGCCACGAAAAATTCGATTTTCAAACCGACAAAGGGCGCATGCATGTTTCCAAATTGAAATTGGAGCGTAATGATGGAGGCAGGTTTACATGGACGCGGGAATGGCGTTAAATTTATTTGGTGGCGTTCACACGAGATGCAAATTAAATGCCGCGGCGCCCCACTGCTTCAAATTAAACTCGTGCACAGAGTTTTCCTTTTTTGTTTACCTATCGTATCTGCATCTTGTTGTATGCTTGGATGCATGTACACACACATTTAGCACTTGTTCGGTTAATCTCCAATCTGAATATGTTTGGTTAGATTGTAAAGGGTTGGATCCGGGATTAAACGAACAAAGGAGTAGTACCGGGGGGGCGGGGGGCGGGGGGGGGGGGGGGGGGTGAATTTATATGTAGTGCGATAATATCTCATGTAAGCATGCAAGTTCAACTGTTCAAGTTCGAGCCATGTAACGCGCTAGTGTTCATGTTGTCCGGTGCTCCATTCTCAGTGATCGAATACATACACTTGCCAATTCGATCCTTCGTAAAAAAAAAAGGTACACTTGCCAGTAGTTAGAGTACGATTTACGACGACTAACCGTAGTACGTACTTGTCCAAAGATCGTGTATATATAGAAAGACTCGAGACTTTAGTAGCTTCAGCTTCAAGTTTAGTTTTATTGAACACGTGGTTTGGTTGACTGGGTGATGACTGTGTCCTCGGAGTACGTACTACCACCATGCAACAAGGCAACAATAACACAAAACTCTACGCTACCGTTTACTAGCTGCCTGCTACGTGCACGCACGGTACACACTACACAGTATGCCCGATCCAGAGTACGTTCTGCGCACGTACGTACGTAGAGATGGATCGGACACGCCACGCCACCAATCGACCGGGCATTACGCCCGCCGGCCGTCGATGGCGCACGGCATCAAAACGACCCAGCCAGGCAGGGGAGACCGGGATCCACAGAATCGTGCATGGATCCAGGCTAATTAACCCGCCTCGCGCGCGGTTGCCGATGCATGCATGCAATCTGCGTAGCCTTTTCCGCGTACGGCCAACGGGGAACGTCCGTCCGTCCCCGCTGCACAGGCAGAGGCTCGCTCCGTTTCCGGCTATCCTCCTTTCCCTTGCCTGTAGTACGCGAACTGTGTCTATGGCGGCATTGGCGGGCCTGCCTTGCTACTCGTAGCTGCTTACCCACCCAAAAACTTTACACCCCATCCAATCGAACGTTTAATGACATACATAAAAGATTAAATATAGATAAAAAATAATTAATTATATAGTTTGTATTTATTTTACGAGACGAATCTTTTAAATCTAATTAATCTATAATTAGACATTAATTACTGTAGTTACATATGTGCTACAGTAGCCAAAACTTTACAGCGACAGTAGCTAGCGCTCCAGCTTGGATGCATATAGCCTGCGTGCTAATTGAAAAGACCACGGATGGGAGTAGAATCTAGGACTAAATTTCCTAGCTAGCTAGCTTAGCTTTAATATAATTCAGGCAGGAACACTCCTCGCGATCGATCGAACGGCCAACTAATCTGTCTTTTCCTCGGGCCCATGCACTTTCTAGTCAAGATCCACGAGACCATCACAAGCATCATGATATTGTTCGAATCCTGCCCCATCTTTTGCGCGCAGCTAGGGTTGTGTTTATTTATATAGTCCTATTGTAAACAAAAGGGCAGATGCTTATATTATATATACTATATAGTATTACTGTAGTGATTCTATTTAAAGTGAATGAGCCTTTCAGAACGAATTGAATTGAAGAAATCTAATAAAGCGGTATGTACTGTATGTGACTAGCCTCATCATTAATTAGCACGTTCTTAGGAAATAAACGTTGCCGTCAAGCATTTTTTTCCCTCAAATGTAACAGATGTGTGTTTACATAACAAAACTGAATCGGCGATGATGCATCATTGTTAATTAATCATGCAGGCACTACTCGAGAACAAAGACAGCGCTAGCTAGTAACTTTTTTTTTCCATGCCCTGTATATTAATTTATTAGTTTGGGTGAGGAAAAGTTAGTTTGGGTGGAATAGGGAGACACAAGATTAAGGGTCCCTCTAAACAAGCGACTGATGTTCTGTTTTTTTCTGTCAGTTGAATTTGTTGACTGCTGTAGGATAAATATATGCAACGGCCTAGATAGCCATTTTTCTTTCTTATCATCTTTCACCTTCAGCAGTCCTCTGACGAAATTTTATATTACTTTACTATCTAGCCTCTACCTCCACCTATAACTAATTAAAAAAAAGACACTTTCATAACTCAATTAATGTAACAGAAAAATGAGATGTACGCCGCTCATTATTCTTACAACTATATATGTAGCGTTGAAAATGGTTGGGATAAATCTTATTCTATCTCTTCTTGAACTTTATATTTAACTCGTTCGAATTCATATTGTTTGATATTTCGATTGTTTTTTTTTGGTAAATTTGAAAACGATGTGGCAGTAAACTCCTAATCACCGGGGGACGGGGGAAATGCGACCTTTATTTCGATTAGAAGCAACCGATGCCCGACGAATATTAGTACTATGCAGGATGAATATTAGTACAGACGTACAGTACTCCTACGGAGCGATCACTTCACAGTTCTCCCTCGGAGTCCTCTGTCCTCATCAAACGAGAATTCGTGTCGGTTCTTAATCGAGCAGGTGAAAGTGAAACGTACCCTGATGGTTAAGTTGTCGTTGCCACCGCCCTTGCATGCATGCACGCCTGTATCAAATCAAATAAAATCAAAGAGAAACCTCCGCAGCCTGCATGCGTTGTCACACGCCCACCGATGAATAATTGATCTTGATGCTTCACGACCAGCAACCAAGATAGGTTTCGTCACATTGCATCGTGCGTATAGCATTAGCAGCTTAGGAGATCGACGTGGCAGTTCGATTGGTCGGTAGCCCATCTGCCAAGCTTGCTATGGCATGGCAGCTACACGTACCGACGTATTCCCTCCGTATCGGATTTAGAAGTCGTTTTGGACAAGGTTTAGGTCAAACATTGGAAATATAAATCATCAATAACTTTTAAGTTGTTGAGTTTGTAAATGTAAAAATTATATGAATAGATTTGTCTTGAAAAATACTTTTATAAAAATATACATATATCACTTTTCCATAAATATTTTTTATAAAAACAAGAGGTCAAAGTTGTGTTTTGGAGACCGTGTCGCTGTCCTAAACGATTTCTAAATCCGATACGGAGGGAGTAAGTATGAGGCCACGCGCACATGGCGGACGTACGGCGCCAGGTCGTTGTTTTCTACGTGGCGACATGCCGACATCGTGAAGCTCTGCGGGCATGCGTGTGTCCAATTCGTGCATCATGCACATCGCGGTTGCGTATGGGTGAGTCCAGAGTCATGGCGAATGTTTTCTTTGAATTTTTGCACCTATCCATAAACGTACGGTCGCTGAAACCTCCTTCCAAAATAAAAGGTGTATATACTCCCGTGGCTCTAAATAAATCAATTTTTATGATTATCTTAAATCTATCTTTTTTATATTTGTTAAACTTAAGAATAAATACAAATATTAGTGACACAAATGAACATATTCATAAATCTTAGTGTGTTTTTTCTATATAATTCGATCAAATGTTAAGAAGATTGACCTAAAATAACTCTAAGAATTAATTTATTTAAGGATGAAGGGAGTATTAGCTATTGTTAGGTGTGTGGTAGGTAAGACATTAGCTGGTTTATGAGATGAGGATTCAAACACAATAATCTTTTTAGTAGCTACTTATTAGCTATATGAGATCTAAGCAGGCTTAACCTTTGCCTATACTCTTTTTTTCTCCTTATTATTTATATATTCTCGATGTATTATGTGCTACTGGTAAAACTTTTTAACACATGATTGTTGGCTTGTCGCATAAATGCACAAATGTATAATATAGCTAGTCAAAAGGCTATTAAAACAGACTTGATAGACTGCATGTATGGATTTTTTTTTTGAGAAAAAAAGAGTTTAGAAGGTTCAACATATTTTTTTTCTTGAATACGCAAGAGCATTGCGTATCATTATATTAAGAAGATAGAAGTTTTAAAAATACAAAAGAGGCCGTTCTCAGCCCAACTGATATCTCCAGGGGCTAAATTTTGGCTATGACATCCATGGGATCCATTGGGATCAACCTAAGCTACGTGCAGGGCTATGGTGCCATGGCCGAAGACCAGCGAGCTGCTCCACTAGTCATCGCCCTGGATGCTGGGAACAACTCATCGAGAGCCTCGATGTCTACTGCCAAAAGGTTGCCCTTGAAGTAGGAGTCGTACGAGCGCTTGACCGCCAAGGAACTCGGCGCTAAAGGTGCCATGAACCCCATCTTCTTCGTGGGCAAAACTTCAGCGCGTTTGGACGTCAGGATGTGATCCATCTGCTAAGCAGCAATCCGTCTGCTCCTGAGGGGCAAGGTCCGCTTTGGCGCCGGCTTCTGCTTGGGTGGAGTGTTGATGAGAGGTGACAGCCTCGTTACTTGAACCTCTTCGGTGAACCTAGCCAGTCGCTTGGTGGCCTCCTTGGCATGGGCTTGTCCTCGGCGCTGGGCTCAGTTATTGCCTGAACATGGCCCGTTGCCGTGCCGTCGGCCGCCTCAGCTTGCGGTCCGGCAACCATGCAATGGGCTCAAGAGAATATTTATTGGCTGCTTCACGACAGACGCATGAATGCCTGGTATAGAGTATTCCAAACGGAAGGAAGAAAAAACATTGGGGCTCAATGAAACAATGATATAGGGCTATCTTTCCACAGACATATTTAATTTGATTTGACCTATCCATCACAGCCGCGTAACTCAGAAACCAGTACGTAGCGTGTGGCATTGACCGGAAGAGAAGCTTCGTCACATGGCCTCCTTTTGCCGTTTTCTTTGTGTTCGGTTTCGCTCTCTGTAGAGAATTTTGCTCGTTTTTTTGGATCTAGCTAGCGATGCTACTGTGGAAGCTGATGATGATCGAGCTGAGCTTCGAAGGTTAGCTACCAATGTCGTCTGTCAAGTTGAGTATAGTTGACTGGTCGGTCCAACTAAACACAAACTTGACTGGAGCTCGTATAGCTGCGCATACTCATGCTCAACCAGGGAATGGGATTTTTTTTCCTTTTAGAAAACAAGAGGGGCTAAGGCTAATTTCAACGGAGGTTTCATAAGATAGTCGTATGCATTAAATATGCTGACACGACACTATAAGATGATAAAAGATTTATAGGAGTAGAGAAAATTTCATGAAGATAAAACTATTCTACACTGCTTTTAAAATAAGGATGTGTTAAAAACTAGAACATGAAACTCTTACTATGACACTTCCAATGCGGAAACCAACATAGTTTCTATCCCTATTAATTACTTTACCATGTAGGAATTTTGCCGATGTGACAAGCAATTTAATTAGAAGAAAGAGAGCGCACCAAAAACGTAGAAATTGTTTCACTACTACATTCAGACGCATCACAAGCGGTTCGTAAAGCCCATCACAAACGCTTTTCGGTCTCGGCAGTGAGATGTTGTTGGTGATGACATTCTTATCACAGTCGGGTTTTGTGACCGGCGATGATAATAGCTTATCACAATTGGTTCGTATTACTGGCCGACGGTGAGTTGAATTTTCAGAAATCCCAAAAACGAACAAAAAATAGCAAGATTTTTTGTTTCGTCGCAAGTCAAAAGTCACACGATTTTTCACGCGAAAATCCACATGCTACGCGGGACTTGGATTCGAACTTATACCTTGTCCTTATGCATAGCTCCTCTAACTACTCTGCTCTAACCATTTCACCCCTAAGTCATTTATGTCTATATAGCATATGAATTCTCCTAGTATTCACTTTTTAGGATTTAAAAAGAATATTTAGGACCCTAAACGGCTTCAGATGAAAAAGTCATAGGTCATGTTCTGCTGCACTACTTCAGCAGTACTTTTCAGCGAACGAACAATATTTTCCTCTCACAAAATTTTAGCATAAGCATCAGCAAATTCTGCTGCAATAAACTATAAATTTATTGTTCTAATCGAGATCTACAACTTTGATTTTGGTTGTTTCGCCATCCAAGATCATTTGACAAATTTGAATTTCAAAACGTCAAAACTTCAGTCAGACTTTTGGGACCTCAAATAATTTCAAATGAAAAACTCATCAACTACATAGTTGTTGTTGTCATCGAGATCTACAACTTTGGTTTTGGTCGATTTTCCATCCGCGGTTGTTTGAAAAAATTGGATTTTTAAAACTTTAAAACTCCAGATATAGATTTGAGACTATAAATGATTTCTAATGAAATAGTTGTCAACTACAAAGTTGTAGATCTCATCAAGATCTATAACTTTGGTTTTGGTCATTTTTCCATCTAGGACTGTAAATGGTTTTAAATGGAAAATTCATCAACTACAAAGTTATGAATTTTATTATGTTACAACATAGTTATCACCGCCGTATCATACAACAAACTAGCGGTGAAAAACCTCTTCACTGTCGGTTCATATGACGAGATGGCAGTGATGATGAGCACATCATCACCGCCGGTTGGTGCAAACCGGCTGTGGTCATGTACTATCACCGTCGGTTGGTAAGACGAAGCGGCGGTGATAGTTATCAATTCAGATGTTTTTTACAACCAGTGGTGATACTCTCATTACCAACAGCATCACCAACGATTTTAATGATACCGGTGGTGATAGAGACGTTGGTGATAGGTCAATCTGTTTTAGTGTTTATGTCAGAAACTAGGTCTTCACGTGCAACAACTCAATTGGAAATCATGCGAGACTTCGTTGGGGAGACGATCATGATTTCCATCAGCAACCAGAGATCTCGTGCACGTCGTGGGTGGGAGCTCGCACTTGCTCGTGCTGCCGCCACTTCACACAATTACAAGTGAGGATGAAGATTCTAATCCTAGTTTGGGTGATATTTATGGGGGAATTAACCCCTATACCCCTATGGCTAGACTTGGACTGGCCCAGACCGGTGGGCCCGGCCCATCATAAGACAACGCGTGGCCCAGTCGATCTGCTCGGTTTCCCATGCATGGAAAGCAAACTTGGAGATCAATTAAGTTCCTGGTCGGTTAGAATAGGAATCCTTATCCAGCCAGCTATGCCAATTGTAACCGAGCATGATTAGTTTCCAGATCTGTAACCCTGCCCCTGTACTATATAAGGCGGGTAGGGTACCCCCTCAAGACACATCTCATTATACACAGAAATACAAATCAGACGTAGGACGTAGGTGTTACGCACTCACGACGGCCGAATCTGGATAAAATCTTGTTGTGTCTTGCGTCACATCTAGTTCGTAGCTTACGTACCTGTCTACCGACAAATCACTACCTTGGGCATACCCCTTGGTAGACTGCCGATCATGTTTCGTCGACAATGGCACGCCAGGTAGGGGGTGTGCGTACAGCTTCCAAGGCGAGCAAGATGGTCATCATCCCTGACTTCGCGGCCGTGGCGGACAGTCTCACGTTCACCGTCGGCCAGATCACCTGGACCACCGGCGTCAACAGCTTCACCGTCACTACCACGGAGGAGGCGCAGATCCGATCTGCGTCGACCACGTCTTCATCTACCAAGCAGATACCTCTTTACCACAACAGATCTACCCGACCAGTTCGGGCTCGCCGTCTAACACGGCTTGATACAGATCTAGTGGTCACCGCTACTCCTAAAGGACGTACGGTACGCCTTCGCCCGGTTCTACACCCGGCCTCAGGCTCCTGACGGAGGACTGCCAGGCCTTCCCATATGGCTTGGAAAACACTACTTCCGAGTACGTGTACCGACGTACCGTACACCTCATCTGTTCATGGGTCCCACAGAGCGAGACCATGCTTCAGATTTGTACTTCCTAGATATACTTTGACCACCACCAGGGAACTCCGTCAACATGGTCAGTATTTGGGAGTATCATGAAGGTTCAGTTCATACACTGCCCGAAGATGGCGACTCCAGCACTGGATCTACACGATCTGTTCACACCGACGACGATGAATATGATCTGGATCCACTACCGTACCCTCCGGGTTTCTCTCTGATCCCAAGGTTCCTGCCAAGACGTGGCGAAATGGTGCTCAACATCAGCAATGATGAGCCCGCAGTCGCGGGGAGAAACTGACGCGCAATGGTAACTTCACGAACAGCGTAACGCCGACCACGCCGAACGCCGTCGGCACGAGGCCGAAGAAGAAGAAGCACGTCGCAAGGGACCCCGACCTCGAGATCTGGGTAACGCTTTCGACAGAGTAGGCGATAGGCAAGTTTTTAGGACCCCAAGTGCCAACGTGGCCGTCGCCATGGCCAACCTGGACCGATTACCAGACACGCCAGAAAACCAAGCAGTTCGCGAAGACATCAAAGCATATCTAACCGCTGCTATGGGCCAAACCGTCGAGCTTGCTCAGCGAGCCCGAGCTGCTACAAGCACGTCCATCGCATCTAGTCGGAGCCGTCGTTCCCGCGCTTCAGAGCATCCAAGTCACCAACATCACGACGATCAAAGAGCACCCAATCCCCCACGCGGTGGTGGCGATGGCGGCGGCGGGGATGACGGCGGTGGCGGCGGTGACGAGGGTGGACAAGAAGGTGGTCGAGGTCGTCGTGACAACAAGCGCAATCGTCGCAGCAATTGAGATCAGGAGGTCGATCAGAACCCTCCTCGCGATCTCCGTCACCGTCTTTCTCCTCACGACGCCCGCAGTCACATCACTAGTCGTGCTAATGACCGCCAGGCCCACGAGAACGTGCGCCGCATCCAGTATGACACCGAACATGGCCCCCCGGGTCTCAAACAGTTTACTCCTCATCTCCGACAAGTCGTCTGGCCAAAGAATTTTAAGCTTGAGAAGCTCAGGAAATATGACGGCAAGGAGAACCCTAAAAGCTGGGCCACGCTCTACGAGATCACCGTCCGGTCCGCCGCAGGTGATGAGCACGTAATGGCTAACTATCTTCCAGTTGTTCTTGATCAGGCAGGTCATCAATGGCTTCTCAGCCTCCTGGAGAACCAGTTCATTACCTGGTCGGACCTTCGGCAAGCCTTCATCGACAATTTCATCGCCACATGTGACCAGCCGGGCAACAAGTACGACCTCGAGCACATACATGACCGAGGAGGCGAGTCGCTGCGCGACTACATTTGACATTTCTCGGATATGCATCTCAAGATCCCAAGAATTACTCATGACGAAGCAGTCTCGGCCTTCATCAAAGGCCTTCGCCACCACGACGCCCTCAGAAGCAAGCTGTGATGAGGACATCAACACCGATCATACATCCACGCCGTCCACGCCGACACCTGCTGGTCCTATTACCCGTGCTCGTGCTCGAACACTTAATCATCAAGTGAGTTCCTTCTTGAGCTCTTGTCCATCCTGTTTAGATCTTGGAGACACGTGCACTCTTGTTTTGATTAGGAATCAAGGAGAAGACCGAAAGGGAAAAGGACTCGCGTAGGCTGGATTCGGACTGCAGCACACCTCCAACTTGTGACGGTCGCCACGGTTACATACGGAGTCGGATTGGGGTGATTCTGGACTTGTTGGAAAGCTAATAAAGTCTACTTTCATACGGATCTGACCTCATACTCATACCTGCTCAGAAACGGCGTCAACAGTCCAAAAATCACCGAGAGGTCTATTCTGTCCAGGGTGCTGCGCCACCTTAAGTTAGCCCAATGGGCTTGTATCTTTTAGAGTCCAGTAGGGACGCGTCCTAGGGTTGGAGCACGACCCAAACTCTCTTGTGGTCGTCCTTCACACATCATATACCCCTTAGCCGCCACCAGGAACACTCGGGTTTTGTTTAGATCAAGTTTAGCCTTTGCTACTTGCTTGTAGGCGCGTGTGCTGATCCAGCCACCCGTCTCCTTGTCTTCAGAACTCCACTCATAATAAGATTCAGTTTGAGGATTTCAATTTCATCTTGCAAATTCAGTGCTTGTTTCCTTGTTCTTGCTAGTTCTTCGATTGCTTGCAGGACGGGAGCCCTAGTGGCTGGTTGTCGCGCTCCACAAGATCGTGACAGCCTTTGGAGGTGGTGTATCGGTTGCTAAGGCGTGGTCTTGGAAGGCTGTAGTCGGGCCGTGAACGTCATCTCCATCCACCAAATCGAGTGATCTCACGCCTCTCATCGAAAGATCGTCCATAAACCCTAACGGGTTCATATCAATTGGTAATCAGAGCAAGGTTTATCGGTGAGAGACTTGTAATTCTTCGCTGTTTTTATTTTTCCTACAGTCCAAAAAAAGCCAAAAAAAAGTAGATTAGTTTCCTACAATCCTATAGACTTTTGGGCCGTGGCTAGTGCTACCTAGTTAGGGCTTGTTGAGTCGTCGGTTGCATCGGTTGTGTCAAGTTGCTGGTCTTAGTTTTAGTCCTTTAGAGTTTCGAGTTCTTGTCACGTTCTATCACAACACGCGCTATCATATAATCTATCTGTTGGCCGAATCCAAGTAGGGTTTGAAGTTTGAATCGGACAAGGAATCAGCTGTTCCTCTCTGTTGGCCGAATCCAAGTAGGTTTTCAAGTTTGAGTCGGATCAAGGAATCGGGTATTCCTCGCTGTTGGCCAAGTCCGAGTAGAATTGGAAGTTCCAATCAGACGAGGAATCAGTTCACCCTGTGCTACAAATATCAAACAAACCACGCAGCAAGTTTTCATATCTAAACGAGTGGTTTACTCTAGAGAGAGAGAGAAGTGTGTGTGCTGAGTTGCTCTTTGGGAGTGTTCTTGTTCATATAATCAGTTTTGAGTGCCCCTGAAAAAAAAATATTAAAAAAAAAGAAAAAAAAAGAAAAAGAAAGAAGCAAAAGAAAAGAAGAGAAAGGGGCTGATCTTAGAGATTCTTCGTTCACTTTGGGTGGTGTGTTGTGCTCTCCTTTGTGTCCAGGCTCACGTCTCTAGCACGGTCTAGACTAGGACCAGCACAGTACCGCCGATTGAACGATTATTCAGCTTGCTTTTTGTAACTAACGTGGTGCTAGTTCGTTCCTTGTTTCAGCCCACCTATAGCTCCACATATTCTACAGCTTGACAGGTCTCGTGCTGCGGCACCGATACACTTCATCCATTGCTGCAGACTTGTTGGTAGATGACCCCTCCTGTCGAGCAAGGTAAGAACTGGTAAGAACTTGTGTAATAGGTGGAGAGTGAGCGACTTGCTGTAGCTACATCCTAGTAGTTGTAGGGCTTTTATTTCTTCACTTGTCTTCTTGTTGTCTTTGTCTTTGAACCATGTCAGGGACCGACGAAGATAACCAAATTCCACATTCGCCTCGCACAAAGGGCATCATATAACATTTTGAAAGGAAAGTGAAGTTGCACACGGAGGGACTTGATAATGACTTGCAGGTGACAAATGACAAACTTGGGCAGTTGGAGGCTACTCAGATTGCCGCAAACAACAAGCTTGCAGGTTTGGAGCAGTCCATTGCTAGTGTGGACAAAAGCCTTGCTGCTCTACTGAGGCGTTTTGATGACCTCCACAACAATGATAAAGACCAGTATAAAGAAGAAAAGAAGGAGGAAGATCGAGAGGATGGTAGTTATGATGAAGAATACACAGGTGATACTGAACATGATGATCGAGACACTCGTGATCGACGTCGCCTACGTCACAACCGTAGAGGTATGGGTGGCCGCCGCCGACGCGAGGTACACAATAATGATGATGCTTTCAGTAAGATTAAATTTAAAATACCTCCTTTTGATGGTAAATATGACCCTGATGCATACATTTCTTGGGAGATTGCTGTTGATCAAAAGTTTGCATGCCATGAATTTCCTGAGAACACACGTGTTAGGGCTGCTACTAGTGAGTTCACAGATTTTGCTTCTGTTTGGTGGATCGAATATGGCAAGAAAAATCCTCATAACATACCTAGAACTTGGGATGCGCTGAAACGAGCCATGAGAGCTAGATTTGTTCCATCTTACTATGCCCGTGATATGATAAATAAGTTGCAGCAATTGAGACAAGGATCTAAATGTGTAGAAGAATACTATCAAGAATTACAAACGGGTATGTTGCGTTGTAAATTAGAGGAGGATGAGGAACCTGCTATGGCTAGATTTTTAGGTGGATTAAATCAGGAAATTCAGGATATCCTCGCTTACAAAGAATACAATAATATAACCAAACTGTTTCATCTTGCTTGTAAAGCTGAACGGGAAGTGCAGGGACGACGTGCTAGCGCAAGGACTAATGTTTCTGCAGGAAAAGCTAGTTCATGGCAGCCGCGCCCATCTACAACTCCGTCTACACGTACTCCTACGCCATCATCTAGTGACAAGACTCGAGCTGCCCCCACCAATTCAGTAGTGAAGACAGCGCAAAAGCCGGCTGCGAGTACTTCATCCGTGGCATCGACAGGTAGAACAAGCAACATACAATGTCATCGGTGTAAGGGATATGGCCATATGATGCGTGACTGCCCGAACAAGCGTGTTATGATTGTCAAAGATGATGGTGAGTGTTCATCTGCTAGTGAATTTGATGAAGATACACTTGCATTGCTTGCGGCTGACTATGCAGGTAGTGAGGAACACATAGAAGAACACATCAATGCAGGTGACGCGGAGCACTATGAGAGCTTGATTGTACAGCGAGTGCTTAGTGCACAAATGGAGAAGGCGGAGCAAAATCAGCGACACACTTTATTCCAAACAAAGTGTGTCATCAAGGAGCGTTCGTGCCGCATGATCATTGATGGAGGTAGCTGCAACAATTTGGCAAGTAGCGACATGGTACAGAAGCTCGCCCTCACCACCAAACCACATCCCCATCCCTACTACATCCAATGGCTGAACAACAGTGGTAAGGTAAAGGTAACGAGACTGGTGCGAATCAATTTTGCCATCGGATCATACAAAGATATTGTTGAATGTGATGTTGTGCCTATGCAAGCTTGCAATATTCTGCTAGGTAGACCATGGCAATTTGATAGAGATTCGATGCATCATGGTAGATCAAATCAATATTCGTTTCTATACCATGATCGAAAAATTGTGTTGCATCCTATGTCTCCTGAAGATATTATGCAATCTGATGTTACTAAGGCTGCAAAAGCAAAGAGCGAGAGTGACAAATCTGTTGTTGATGACAAAGATGAGATAACATTGAAAGGACGTTGTATGCTTGCTACAAAATCTGATATTAATGAGTTCAATGCATCCACCTCTGTTGCTTATGCTTTGGTATGCAAGGATGCTTTGATTTCATTTGAGGATATGCAACGTTCTTTGCCCCCTACTGTTGCTAACATTTTGCAAGAGTATTCTGATGTGTTCCCCATTAAGATACCAGCGGGGCTGCCACTAATACGAGGGATTGAGCACCAAATTGATCTTATCCCTGGAGCATCTTTGCCAAACCGTGCGCCATACAGGACCAATCCGGAGGAAACGAAGGAAATTCAGTGACAAGTGCAAGAACTACTAGACAAAGGTTATGTGCGTGAGTCTCTTAGTCCTTGTGTTGTTCCAGTGATTTTAGTGCCTAAGAAAGATGGAACATGGCACATGTGTGTTGATTGTAGGGCTATTAATAATATCACCATTCGATATAGACACCCTATTCCACGATTAGATGATATGCTTGATGAATTGAGTGGTGCTGTTGTGTTTTCAAAGGTTGATTTGCGTAGTGGGTACCATCAGATTCGTATGAAATTGGGAGATGAATGGAAAACTGCTTTCAAAACCAAGTTCGGTCTATATGAGTGGTTAGTCATGCCTTTTGGGTTAACTAATGCACCTAGTACTTTCATGAGATTAATGAACGAGGTTTTGCGTGCTTTCATTGGGAAATTTGTTTTCGTCTACTTTGATGATATACTGATTTATAGCAAATCCATTGATGAACACCTTGATCACTTACGTGCTGTTTTCAATGCTCTACGTGATGCACGTTTGTTTGGTAACCTTGAGAAGTGCACTTTCTGCACCGATCGAGTATCGTTTCTTGGCTATGTTGTCACTCCACAGGGAATTGAGGTTGATAAAGCCAAGGTGGAAGCTATACAAGGATGGCCTGTACCCACGACGGTCACACAAGTGCGGAGTTTCCTAGGACTTGCTGGTTTCTATCGCCGTTTTGTGAAGGACTTCAGCACCATTGCTACACCATTGAATGAGCTTACAAAGAAGGGAGTGCCCTTTTCTTGGGGCAAAGCACAAGACCACGCCTTCCATGTGCTGAAAGATAAGTTAACACATGCACCTCTACTCCAACTCCCTGATTTTAATAAGACTTTCGAGCTTGAATGTGATGCGAGTGGAATTGGATTGGGTGGTGTTTTGTTACAAGAAGGAAAACCTGTTGCATACTTTAGTGAGAAATTGAGCGGCCCTATTCTTAATTATTCTACATATGATAAGGAATTATATGCTCTAGTGCGGACATTAGAAACATGGCAGCATTATTTGTGGCCTAAAGAATTTGTTATACATTCTGATCATGAATCTTTGAAGCATATTCGTAGTTAAGGAAAACTGAATCGTAGACATGCAAAATGGGTTGAATTTATTGAATCTTTTCCTTATGTTATCAAACACAAGAAAGGGAAGGATAATATCATTGCAGATGCATTGTCTAGGAGATATACTTTGCTGAATCAACTTGATTACAAGATCTTTGGGTTAGAAACAATTAAAGACCGATATGCTCATGATGCTGATTTTAAAGAAGTGCTGCTGCATTGTAAAGATGGGAAAACATGGAACAAATTCATCCTCAATGATGGGTTTGTGTTTAGAGCTAACAAGCTATGCATTCCAGCTAGCTCCGTTCGCTTGTTGTTGCTGCAGGAAGCGCATGGAGGTGGCTTGATGGGGCATTTTGGAGCGAAGAAGACGGAGGACATTCTTGCTGGTCATTTCTTTTGGCCAAAGATGCGACGAGACGTGGAGAGATTTGTTGCTCGCTGCACAACATGTCAAAAGGCTAAGTCCCGGTTGAATCCACATGGTTTGTATATGCCTCTTCCTGTTCCTAGTGCTCCTTGGGAGGATATTTCTATGGATTTTGTGTTGGGATTGCCACGGACTAGGAAAGGGCGAGATAGTGTTTTTGTGGTTGTGGATCGATTCTCTAAAATGGCACATTTCATACCATGTCATAAAACTGATGATGCTACAAATATTGCTGATTTGTTCTTTCGAGAAGTTGTTCGCTTGCATGGTGTGCCAAACACAATTGTTTCTGATCGTGATGCTAAATTTCTTAGCCATTTTTGGAGAACTTTATGGGCCAAATTAGGGACTAAGCTTTTATTTTCCACCACTTGTCACCCCCAAACTGATGGTCAAACTGAAGTTGTGAATAGAACTTTGTCTACTATGTTAAGGACTGTTTTAAAGAAGAATATTAAGATGTGGGAAGATTGTTTGCCTCATATTGAGTTTGCTTATAATCGTTCGCTGCATTCTACTACGAAGATGTGTCCCTTTGAGATTGTTTATGGCTTGTTACCACGTGCTCCTATTGATTTAATGCCATTGCCAAGTTCTGAAAAGTTGAATTTTGATGCTAAGCAACGTGCTGAATTGATGCTAAAACTACATGAAACCACTAAAGAAAACATAGAGCGCATGAATGCTAAGTACAAATTTGCTGTAGATAAAGGTAGAAGGGAATTGATTCTTGAACCTGGAGATTGGGTTTGGTTGCATTTGCGAAAGGATAGGTTTCCTGAATTAAGAAAATCTAAATTGATGCCTAGAGCGGATGGTCCTTTTAAAGTGATGCAACGAATAAATGAGAATGCATATAAGCTTGATCTTCCTGCAGATTTTGGGGTTAGTCCCACATTTAACATTGCAGATTTGAAGCCTTATTTGGGTGAGGAAGATGAGCTTGAGTCGAGGACGACTCAAATTCAAGAAAGGGAGGATGATGAGGACATCAACACCGATCATACATCCACGCCGTCCACGCCGACACCTGCTGGTCCTATTACCCGTGCTCGTGCTCGAACACTTAATCATCAAGTGAGTTCCTTCTTGAGCTCTTGTCCATCCTGTTTAGATCTTGGAGACACGTGCACTCTTGTTTTGATTAGGAATCAAGGAGAAGACCGAAAGGGAAAAGGACTCGCGTAGGCTGGATTCGGACTGCAGCACACCTCCAACTTGTGACGGTCGCCACGGTTACATACGGAGTCGGATTGGGGTGATTCTGGACTTGTTGGAAAGCTAATAAAGTCTACTTTCATACGGATCTGACCTCATACTCATACCTGCTCAGAAACGGCGTCAACAGTCCAAAAATCACCGAGAGGTCTATTCTGTCCAGGGTGCTGCGCCACCTTAAGTTAGCCCAATGGGCTTGTATCTTTTAGAGTCCAGTAGGGACGCGTCCTAGGGTTGGAGCACGACCCAAACTCTCTTGTGGTCGTCCTCCACACATCATATACCCCTTAGCCGCCACCAGGAACACTCGGGTTTTGTTTAGATCAAGTTTAGCCTTTACTACTTGCTTGTAGGCGCGTGTGCTGATCCAGCCACCCGTCTCCTTGTCTTCAGAACTCCACTCATAATAAGATTCAGTTTGAGGATTTCAATTTCATCTTGCAAATTCAGTGCTTGTTTCCTTGTTCTTGCTAGTTCTTCGATTGCTTGCAGGACGGGAGCCCTAGTGGCTGGTTGTCGCGCTCCACAAGATCGTGACAGCCTTTGGAGGTGGTGTATCGGTTGCTAAGGCGTGGTCTTGGAAGGCTGTAGTCGGGCCGTGAACGTCATCTCCATCCACCAAATCGAGTGATCTCACGCCTCTCATCGAAAGATCGTCCATAAACCCTAACGGGTTCATATCAAGCTGCTTCAGAAACGGCCGTCTACGGTCTCCGAGCTCCTTGCTACTGCCAAGAACTACGCAGACACCGATGACGCCGAGAAGATCATTAAGGAAGACGTGGGTGGGTCATGTCGCCCCGAGCACCCACCGTGCCGGGACGATAAATCCGATGACCGTGGTCAGAACAACAACCGCGAACGTCGCGACCGGCGCAACAACAACAATCGCGACCGCCGAGATAATAGTGATCGGTGGCCCGATAATCGCGGTGATTACAGAGGCAAGCGTCCCCGCGAAGACGACCATGAGGTCAACGCGGTCAAGAAACCTGCTGGTCGCCGTGACTATCAAGAGGATTACAACAAAGCTTTGAAGGGTCCTTGCCAGATCCATCTTAAGTCCAATCACACCATGGAGAACTGCATGTTTTGATTTCTGCAATGCACACCTTGGGGCCTGTTATTGTTGGCTTTGTATTGGAAGATGGAGCGGAGGGCCACAATGTTCAATCTCCGTTGACAAATTGTAAACCAATTCAATGGTTTTGCTTCATGCAACACTTTCATAGGTGATCAATTCTATCGTTTGAACCTATGATCATTTCAAGATTTCCAAATCCACAACATAATTGAGAAAATTTAGTTCACAATTGCTTGGTTTGAAGCTTGCTGCATCAAGGTGGCAACCTCCAAATCTACTCCCCGACCTGAGGAAGGAAGGGCATGAGTTCTTAGGCCTACAGAGGAGGCAAACCAAACGGCTCTTGCAAAGCTGCACTCAAAAAACAAGTGAGCATCATTTTCTATTAAACCTCAACACGGGAAAGTTTCTACTATCCTCGGAATTATCTTGTGAATTCGGCTAGCAGTGCCTAAAACGAGGCGCAACAACCACCAAGCAAAAGTCTTAACTCTAGGTTGCATAGTTTTATCATACCACACCTTTATAAGAACTAGGTGAATTCCCCGCGCGTTGCTGCGGGAATGCAAGAGTAATTTGAATTGAGTTAGGAGAAATAGGATGTAGAAAGAATCTCGTTGGTGTATAATACATAAGTATATATGCGATATAAGCAGAGAATAGATTTAGTTTTTTTGTTAAAGATGTAACTAAAGACAACAAAAACCATATCAAAGAAAACACGATCACTAACCTATAGGATCGACCAGTACGGGAGACTAATCTCATCCACCCTCACCCCTCACCCCTACTATACCTGAGGGTCATCCCCCTCCCAAAAGTTCTAGGAGTTTTCCTTCATAAAATCATGCATGTTTCGGAGGACCACATATAATCCATGTGATATGTAGTTTTGCTAGGTTTTTGCTTAGAAACGGACTTTTGCTTAGAAATAGTTATCAAAGAAAACACGGTCACTAACCTATAGGATCGGCCAGTACAGGAGGCTAATCTCATCCACCAGAACCCCTCACCCCTACTATACCTGAGGGTCATCCCCCCTCCCAAAAGTTCTAGGAGTTTTCCTTCACAAAATCATGCATATTTCGGAGGACCACATGTAATCCATGTGATATGTAGTTTTGCTAGGTTTTTCTTAGAAATAGGCTTTTGCTTAGAAACGGTTATCAAAGAAAACACGGTCACTAACCTATAGGATCGGCCAATATGGGAGGCTAACCTCATCCACCCTCACCCCTCACCCCTACTATACCTGAGGGCCATCCCCCCTCCCAAAAGTTCTAGAAGTTTTCCTTCACAAAATCATGCATGTTTCGGAGGACCACATGTAATCCATGTGATATGCAGTTTTGCTAGGTTTTTGCTTAGAAACGACAGTTTTGCTAGGTTTTTCTTAGGAACGGTCGTTTAAATGTTTGCAAAAAAGTTATCGAAATATATCCATGTGGGGTCTTGTTTTGAAGAGTTTATTGCGAGGAACACCATGGTGCAATTGGATTTTAATTACGATACTTGGTTTAGGTGCTACGACTTTTTTTCTATTTCAAAAGAAATAGCTAGTGGAAGATAAATGAGGCTTAGTGGGCGGATGACGTCACTTAGTGGGCGGATGACATCATTTTGCTGATGTGGCCCAATGAGAAGCCAGAGAAATAGGCTAGTGGGTCTTTGCTTTATAGGAGGTATAGATTTGTATAACCTGAGATGGAATATTTGTAGATAGTGCAGTCGGTGCCTTCTCTATTGCCAACATTTTGTAAGCGCTCTTGGATGTGCAAAGACCATCAGGGGTCAATTTCCAGCAAAGAATGTTTGGTTGGTCACTTGCAATTGCCTGAACCTGCACAAGAGTCTCCAAGTCTCTATAGATTGTGGACCAAAGAGAGTTGTAATTTTTTCTGTATCCCAAATTTTTGTGTTAGGTCGCCATAAATCAGAAACCATGTTAAGGATTTGGTGCAATTTGTTCCAAATTTAAGCGATTGTGCAGATCCTTCAAAAAGGTGCACCAAGGTTGATTCCATATACATGTGTCCCCATTTATAAACTAAACTGTGACATTTTCCTCTAAATGGTTTCTGATAGCAAGAATAAAAGCCCAAAAGGTAGATTTAGGAGTGTAAGTTACGGTAGTCCAAAATGAAGCGGTTGGATAGTACTACCTTTGTTTACCAGCTCGAGGTCTCTAATGCCAAGCCCTCCTTTTTTGGGCTTGCAATTGGCATCCCATCCCAAGATACGCCGTTGAAGGCTTTTTGTGCCGATCATCCAGTACTCCATGGCACCGGAAAGTCCTAATAATAGTTGGGATCTTTGCAAGGAATTTCTTTGGGAAAAAAAGCACATCAGATATGTAATAAATGGGAATGAAAGCAAAGACCGATTGAATCAAGATTAGCCTGCCAACATGATTGAGGCTTTGTTTTGGTTAGTATTAGCCAAAATCTTGAACAGAAAAATACCTTTGATATGTGCCCTTTGACTTTGTGTTACCTTTTTACTAAAAAGAGTAGAAGACTTGGCCCAATTAGATGTCAGACCACGTAGCACACATCTGCAGAAAGAATAGAGTGGAATTTTGTGTGCTATGTAGTTTGATTGTATGTATTGGAAACCAATAAACGTTTACAGGCTCGAACGCGGAATGTTGTTTAATGCCTGCTTGGATTGGTAACTGGTGACGCAGTGACGTGAATGCAGGGATCGGAGTAGGTAGAGTGTTCGGAAGGGGAAGAAAATCGTGTAGACCGCGGCCAACGGACAGATGCTATCTTCCGGAAACATGCGTAGTGTGATCCATCACGGTAGTTAGATGCAGGGAATAAAGTTTAGTTGATGTTACATGTGGTATTGTATAGGCTGTTTGGATACTAATAAAAAAATAAATTATAGATTCCGTCAGTAAACTGTGAGACAAATTTATTAAGTCTAATTAATTCATCATTAGCGTATGTTTACTGTGGCACCACAGTGTTAAATCATAGACTAATTAGGCTTAAAAATTCATCTCGCAAATTAGTCACCATCTATGTAATTAGTTATTTTTTTAATCTATATTTAATACTCCATATATGTGTCTAAACATTCAATGTGATAGGGACCGGCTCTGTTCGGCTGTGCTGATAAGCCGGCTGAAAAACACTGTTGACTGATTTGTTGTGAGAGAAAACTATTGTTTCGACTGAAAAGTACGGATTATAAGCCGGACAGGCCTAGTTGTGGGAACCAGACACCGGTATCTCTCAAATCAGTTGTAGCGTGGCACTATACTATTATTGTCCGGAGGAAGAGAAGGTTCAGGTTCATCACATGATCTTTGCCGTCTTCTCTGTGTTTGCTTTTGCTCTTACATATATTCTGAGAAGATTAGTCTTATTTTTGGATCTATACTCATCAGTTAGTTCTGCATCTATCACCGTATATACTGTCTATAGAAAACATGCATGAACAGTACATTACTACAAAGCTTGCATAAAACACAGACAACTATATATATTATATATACTAGATACATGCATGTGCGTTGCACCGGGTTCATCTTGTTTGTGCTGAATCTCAGTATTCAGAAGCGGATGCGTGAGCTTTGAAATTTTTTTATCGGACCCAGACACGTGGATCCGGTATTCGTAGCGGACCGTGTGTATGATGCAGACACATGAGCTCTGACTAGAGGATGATTCGTATCGTATGCAGACATGTAAATAGGGATCCACCGTTTGTGGAGATGCTCATAGAGTTAGAACGCGTGTGCTTTCGTCGCAGGAGATGAGTGTACGAACATGTATGAGCGCATGTACCGTGATTCATAAAAAATAACAAGATATTTCTTCTCCATGTAGTATATTTGAAAAAAAAACATAACTTTTTTACTTGAGCTTAAAAATATAATTTATATAAAATTATAAAGATTGATGAGATCTGCGGCCTTATAGCTGTTACTTTTTTAAGACCATTTTCATACTGTAACAATTGATACGTTCATTTTTTATTGGGCTAGGCCTTCCTAATTTAGCAATGAATTTTAATTAGTGATTTTATCGTTGTAGTAGTGTTATATATATATCGTATTGAGCCTAGCTGTTAGCCTGGTGAAGATCAAGTCGGATTTTGTAGCCGCCCATTTTTTTTACCAGCGATTTTTCCGCCCAGTCCATCCTGTTTTTTTGCCGAGATATTTTTTTTCCGGTCCTGGTCCTGTTCGACTGCAGTTTTTTTACCGGGATATTTTGTCAGATAGTATGTTAGGTTTTTTTTTGTAGTCTTTGCGCGAAGGCCTGCGGACTTTGGATTTCTGGTGCGGAACGTGGCCAGGTTTGTTTAGTCTCTGGGACCGGACAATATACGTTTTTAGTATCTTGATTTTTTAGGTGTAGAGACAGAGATAGAGATGTATTTCTCAATCAACTGCTATTGCTGGACTCCCGGCTGGCCCGGTTTTGCTCTCCGGTTTTATGTTAAAGGAAAAAAGCCCATCAACATGTCACTGGGCCCTCATGGCCCCCTTAGTTATCCAAAAATCCACCAACCAACTTATACTAGGAAAGGTAATCGACATTTCCACATATTGTTTCTCTAAACATAATAAACAAACAAAGGGGCAATCGATATCTCTTCTCCGGCATCGAATCATTTCGTAATAAAAAGGCAGGAGACGATGATGATGATGACGAGCAAAACGCATGTAGCATTCGTTTCTGGGCCAGCGATCAACCATAACCCACGTTCGCCGCTGCCCCCCGGTGGATAGAGCGGAAAGGAAAGATGCATGGTGGCGGCGGTTTGGGTCCCTTCCTTTTCTGGCGTGCCGCAGCCCACGGACCTCCGCGCTCGGGGACCCCCTGCCGGCACGCCGCGTGCCTCCCTACGCCCGGCAGCCGGGTTGCTTTTGCCTCTGGGGAGCCAGACGAATCGCTCATTCACCGTGTTTCCGTCCAACTTATCTAGTAAATGACTAGTTTAAGGCTCTGTTTGATACATGGTCGACTATAATACTTAGCTAGCTAGCTAAAACTCCATCTGGATAATCCAGCCATGCGCTGCCCTGCTTCCATTTACCAGCCACAGTTCCCTGCTAGTGCTAGGGCCTAGGGTAGACATAATAATGGATGCATGGGCCATTCTCCGCACCATTAATTAATACTCCTACATTGTTATCTACTCTCTCTCTCTCTCTACTGTTAGCTATTTGTTCTTCTCTTTTTTTGAGGGATAATACTATGCCGATCCGACCTGACAGAGAGATCACAGATGCCTAGCTAGCTGGCGTAGACCCACATCAACAAATTGCCGCCTATGCTGCTGTAGTCTACTGGTCATCAAGGACTGCAAGCCCCCTAACTGCTTCCCTGAACAACACTTGACGGGCCATGCTAGGACGAGGCCCTCCTGGCATGTTTGATGTCCTAGTGGTACACGGGCTCTTCTGATTGACATTTTAATTTAGCCCGCTCCGTTATCTTCTTTTCTTTTTCAGGATACACAATGGAGGCCCGTTTGTAGTTTGTTGGGGGCCTTTTCCGTTGAGAAATCCGTGCGTTTCATTTCGTCACATAAACAATAATACTGGCTGGAAAATCAATATTATTAGCCCCGTGAAAACTCTTCTTCTTGCTCAACAACCCCATCATCACACATTGACGACACTGAGATGGTATCACAAAGTATATATATGGTTCAAAATGTTTGATTGCAGCCCTTGAAATGGACGTACGGACATGTATGGCTCCAAGACACTCATGGCTAATATATGTATGTACCAGTACCAGTACGTGTAGATCACTGAACGAATGAAATACGCAGCACATTTTACAAAAATAAACATTAGCAAAATAGAAACTCGAGACGGTTGGCCTCCCCGAATAGTAGGCGTGTGCACGTATGATGCATCTCCTAGCTCGGTTGTATGGTGATTGATTAGTAGTTGACGGCGGAGCACTTGCGGCGGACCTCGCCCTCGTTTCCGGTGAGCACCTGGACCTCGCCGAGGCGGCGCATGGAGTGGGCGAACTGGCCGACGAAGGCCTGGGGCTTCTGGTCGGCGTAGGACCTGACGAACCCGCCCGTCCGGGAGTCCGCGAGCAGCTTCTGGTCCGTGTCCAGCAGCCCCTTCCCGTGCAGCAGGTTCTTGTAGTACTGGTTGTCGAACGCCGTGGGCGTCTCGCCGTCCAGTTCCACGTACTCCGCGTCGCCGCCGGCGCCGCACTTGCGCTGCAGGAAGTCGCCGTACTGCCGGTCCAGCGTGCCTGCCTTCAGGCGGCCCAACAGCCCCGGCCTCACTGCGCCGCACGTCGCGCGCCCGATCGTGTGAGCTCCTGCATGTCAGTATGTGTGTTGGTTATGTGCCGGTCCCGGTCGACGTCGTCGATCGATGCGTGCGGCAGTGGCCATTGGCCAACCAAATCGACAGATGAGCTCACCGGAGAGGGCGACGAGGTCTTGGACGTTGAGCCCGTTCTTCTCGAAGAAGGCGATGAGCTGGGTGACGCTCTGGCCGCCCATGGGGACGTCGCGGTCGGCCGTGCCGGCGCTGAAGTACCCCTTCCGGTCCTTGCGCCCGTACTTGAGCGACCAGTAGGGCGCCCCGACCGCGCGCGAGGCAGCGGCGTCGCGGGCGGCGGCGGTGAGGATGTCGGCGCAGGAGACGGTGGCGTGGCACTTGGCCTCCAGCTCCTTCTTGATCTCCTCGATCAGCTCGAACCCGCGCAGCGTCCTGCTCGCCTGCGCGTACTTCTCGCTCTGACCGGGCACGTCTATCAGGACCGACCCGTCCACGCCCTGCACGTACCGGCCGCCGGCAACCACCACAAGCTCCACCATGTCAATTCGATTCACCGACGACAAAGTAGCTTAGTGAAGCTGATGACGAACGAAAGATACGTACCTCGACGGCAAAGTCGTGGAAGAAGAGGCGGATGATGCTGGCGGCGAGGGTCTCGTCGGCTTTCACGGCCTTCATCACAGCCGTCCCGACGATTTCCTCCATTTTTGGGCACGACTTCTCGTAGTACCTCTCGTCAAGGCCGGCCACGGACTCCTGGTACGCCGGCACCTTGTAGCTGCCTTCCTGACCGCCGCCGCCAGCATAGCCCTTCTCCCCAGGTGAAGCGCCGCCGCTGCCGTAACCTTTGGAACCCGCTGCAGCGTCGTGTCCGCCAGCATAGCCATTCCCCCCAGGCGAATTAGCGCCGTCGCCGCCGTAGCCGGTCGCGGCCACCGAGACGGCGAGCAGGAGTAGGAGCCCGGAGAGGGCGAGGAACGAGACAGCCCGCGGCGTCCTCATCTTGCTCTGTCGATCGATCGACGGAGGGTGGACCTGAGGCTTCTAGTTCTAGCTCGTGATGGATGGCATTGACCATTGCGGCCGCATACTTTTTATACTACTGGTACAGCAGCTAGCTAGCTCCCCGTACATGCAGGCACGTACTCCTAGCAGCTTACAACGACGTGAGGAGCAACACAACATCCATTTTGATCGACGATACATAGATGGTTTGCACGTAGGTGGTGGTTGTTGTTGGAGCAATCCAATTGTATTCTTCAATTGTTGTCGGCATTTATTTGAAAAGGAAGCGTGTCCATTGCAGATCGATAATGAGGCCCTGACTTCTGTTAGTGTCACTTGCAGCACACCACATCGTGTCAGCAACTCCCATGCTGCTGCTAAACACAAGGTCAAAGGCACATTGCAATTTCCTATTGGGGCCTTGTTTAGATGCCGGAACGGGGGTGGAAAAGTCTGCACAGTGCCACCCCAGAGTACTGTAGCACTTTTATTTTTTATGGTAATAATTGTCTAAATCTTGATTAATTAGGCTCAAAATATTCGTCTCATAAAGTATAAATATGCCGGCATTTTGATGTGACAGAAAATTTTCTTTTTACATAGTAGAATTTAGGGGTGAATTTTGGTAAAGGCCTGGCTCCTGCACACACACAGCATGGTAGCAGAATATTAATTCAGGGTAGACACTGGTGCTGGTCTCACCTGAAGAGGTGGTATTTTGGGCGAGAGGTATTTCGCCGGGACACATAAATTCAATTCAAATTTGCAGTGAATGAAATGCCAATAATGTTGTCTGAGCCAAAACATGCTCAATCGATCTGTTGGTCCATACATGCGACTTACTAGCTTCAAACAAACAAAATGGATTCGACCTATTATAGCATTCGTATAGCATCAGTGGAACTCTACAGTGATGTCAAAATATACAGGGTCAAGAATACAAGTGGGGAAAATGCTCCCCTCTATATGAAACAAGCTGCGGCAAACGCCCTAAAAACAGCTTTCAGCAAAACTCTATTCTACCAGTGGGTTCATGCTTCATACTCATATCCCGAAAAAAAAAAGAATGAAGTTGGGGATAATTTCTCAGGTGAGCTCTTGAGTTTTATTTCTCAGACTAGCTCTCAACTGCTTCAAGACTGGACGCTAGCAAATCGTTCCATGTGTCCGTTGGTCCTGGCAAACACCAATGCATGCAATCATCGTGTTTTTTCCCACCAGTTGTTGAAGGGTGAGCATCAGCTCTGAATTCACTCATGCGAGTGATGTCCAGAACTCTGAAACTTGACTGTTCAAGAGCCTTCATCAAGTGTTGGTTTACCAAGCGTGCTTCTACATTGGTGCTGTTATTGTCCAAAGAGAAAAATTCTTCCACCTGAACAGGTTTGCCTCAATATGTTAGTTTAATTTAAAAAAATAAAAAAAAACAGATTTTTGCAGAAACCATCAAACAGTTTGCCATTCAGATCCAGTAACCTTAAGAAAATAAGGATTGAACATGTTAATGAAATCCATTAAGTTGAGATTAGGTTATCTGCCAGTTAGTGTATGATGGAAATGCTCTGTTTCTGTTCAAAAACTGATCGCAGTGGATAAAATATGAAAAGATGCATTATTTTATTTTGGCTGACATGTTAATATGAAAAAAATCAGATCCCTGCAGCGCAAGGTCCCAAGTTCATGCAACAAGAATAATGGTTTCTTATTTCATTCCATTGGGATAAAAAAAATGTGACACATGGTAACATGCCCAACTGAGCTTAGAACTAAGTTAATAAGTCAACCATCGTGCAGTCATATTATCTTCAATAAACATTTTCTCATTTTTTATATTACAATTGTCCTACCAGATAACACAGGAACATAGCAAGGAAATCGTTCAGCACATCCCCAAATCCATCTCAGCGTATTATGCATGATGTTGAAACAAAAATTGAAGAAACAGGAAGCTTGCATGAGGTGAAAAGTTTGCTATTTAAGCATTTCATGTATTTAGTATCAAATCAGTACCTCTTCTGACGACAAGGGCTGGTTACGTTGGCAAGATCCACCTTCATTCCAGTCACCACCTTCGAAATGTCTAGGAGATTGAGTGCGGAAGAATTTCACCGTGTTTGGTCTCATTGCTTTGTTCGCAAACGTTACCTGATGGAAATTATTTATTTTCAGAGAATGGGAAAGATAAGTTGAATGCCACTCTGATAGACATACATAGGTAGCATTTTCTTCTTTTTACGAGATACAAATGTCAAAAATCCATTCAGAGATCAAATTCACATGGTAAAGAATATTTCAAGAACTGGCAAAAATCCGTCAATTAGTTGAAGTAGAATATCCATATCCCATGGCAGTGTACTTTTTTTCACATAGAGAAATGTCAGTCCATTGCACAGTAAGAGAACATCAGGTTCAGTTACATATGAGCTTCAGGCATGGATAAAATGGTTATTAGATATCTGTAAGGGCGCTCTAAACTGGAACTTTTAGAAACATGAAGAAACAAGGCTATAGGCATACCATGTGTTGTAGAGCCAAATCCAGTCCAGCAGGTGGCAGTAAAGGAGGTACAATCGGTCTCCCCTTCTCAAAGAACAGCATTGGTGACCGTATTAGATCAAATTTCGAGGGTGCCCACCACCTAAGTACAAAACAAAACAAATGAGGCCAGTGGTAAAAGTGTATATGTGCATTACATACAGAGCAAGAGAAAACATTTCAAGAAATCAGGGAGTAGCCGAGGTGGTAGGTAGCCCCTCATCATATATCATCATGTTCAGTCTAGTTTATCCAAGAAGACAAAAACCAACATGATAGCTGTGGCGAAAATTCAAGACAATTGAAATGCTCTCAGAAAGATATACAGTGAGCTGAATCACATTCTCTTCCAGTGGTGGATCCAGGCATTAGCCCACAGCTTTTGCCAAAATACATTCAACCCCTCTATAAATTTAGCAATTATAAATGTTGATAGTGTTAATTAGCTTAAAATCAACAAGGCTTGGCCTCACAGGATTTCAATCCTAGATCCGTCGGACCGCCACTGTTCTCTTCCATCAGGCAGAAGTTATTTATGGCAACTACCAATACAATAATAGGTTTCTGATGTATTAACTTGCTACCAACATATATTGTGAACAATAAGTAGTTCAGTGCACTTTTGTCAAGTTTGAACTTTGAAGGGAAACAATGGAACTACAGTACTTAGTTTGTAGAATAACACACTTGTTGATCTGTCAACTAATCATGCCAAGATCTTAAATCATAAAATCCCATTAGTTTGACATCAAGATGTAGAAGCGCTGGTTTAATGCTTATTTGTTCATAACTAGATATTCACATACCAATGCCCAGTGTTGAAAATAAGAACATCATGGAAGCTACATGCCTCTACCCATGTTTGATCAGGAATATCCACATCAACTCTGTAGCCTTGCTTATATCCAAGAGATTCTAGAGTGCCTCCATTTGGATTCGCTGACCACCTACAAAATGAGTGATACGGGGTTCAATAAAAAATGACCAATTAGAAGGGCAACAGTATTGCCATGAAGGAAAAAGTTTTGAATCAGCGTTTAATTCACATAAAAAAATCGAAGGAATCAAATAGGAAAAATTAAAGAAACATAATGACTGATAAGAGCATAGTTCTATTAACATTAACCCAATATTTCTTAAACCAGGAAACAAGAATGGTCGACAGGGAGATATTTCAAAATTTTCAGTTCTTCCATGTTACACCTAGAGTTCTAAACTGAAAGCAAGATATGCAAAGCTGAAATAAAATTGGGGCATAAACAACAATACAAGTAGGTCATATGTCCAAATAACCATTTTATGCTAATCCAAATGAAATGACACTTCTTACCTACCATAGCGTACCAAGAGATTTGTCCTGTGGTATGCCACGGTGAAGTTATAGCGCAGGAAGGTGAAGCCGCGGTCTGCCCCTGCAGGGCGCCATTTGCGAACCTCACCACTGACTCCCCTGAGCATGCAGACTAATGAGGCAAACATGTTGCGGTTCAATGAATCACCCACAAATCCTGCAATAAAGGTATAAGGACAACCATAAGCACGGCAAGGAAAATTTCAGAGACTCTAAATATATGACCTCAGGAAAGGCAGAAAATTTGAGTATATTTACTGCCTCAGAATTTGGAATTGTGAATCAACCTTGCTTCTATCTTTGGGAAATTCTAATAATCTAATCTAATCAGAAGCATGGAAACAATGGAGCATGCAACCATAGCATCACATAACAACTCTAGAAGATGGAAATTGGAAAATATGTTACACCTACACAAATTAACTTATGAGATGTATGAGTGACTAGCAGATGCATATCAATCTGCCCATGTTTGAAGGTTATTTCAATCCCCAACCAGACCACCAAGTCGCATCGCATGTCAATTTTCTCAGGCATTTTTCGAAAACAACGAGGGCGAGAAGTTACCAATACTGGTGTCCCTGTGGCGCTCCAGGAACCGGCGCGGGTCGAGGCGGGGGAGCTCGCAGCCGGTCTCATCGGGCGTCCACCGCCAGCCGAGCAGGTCGCGGGCGTTGGCCTTGCCATTGGCGATGCAGTTCCAGCCCTTGAAGATCTCCTTGCAGGTGTGGTCGTAGCGGAGCGAGGAGCCCGCGAGGGGGTCGCGCACCCACTCGCCGGCGGAGTAGTCGCAGGCCTGGGACCCGGAGTGCTTGCGCGGCGCGGGGAGGGGCCGAGGCGAGGGCGAGGAGGTAAGGTGGAGGAGGAGCAGAAGCAGCAGGGGCAGCAGGAGGAGAGCGAGGACGAGGGCGCGCCGCCTAGGCCCCACGGTCGGGCTCCTCGCCGCCGCCGGCATGGGGGGCGGCCTGGCGGGCGGGCGAGGTTGGGCGAGCGCAGCAGATCTCGCGCGTTGCGCGGTGGGCCTACACAGGTCGTGCCGAGGAACTTTGCTGGGCCAAATAACGAAGAAGGGACAAGTACCGGGCCTTAACAGGCCGAGTTCGGGCTGGAACGTAAACATTAGTGTGGGCCAATCCCGTGAGCCTCTTTCCTTCTCCGGACGTGCACAAGAATTGAAGTCTGAAGACGCAGCAGAACGGAAAATATTCCTCCTGTTCCATGGTCCTCGTCAGAAACCAGCATTTTAGAAAAGGGAATTTTGTTTCGATCTCTGGCTCTCTGCATATTATTATGCACCAATACGTAGTAGAGCCCTAGACGAGTTATCTATTGATCTCGATCGCAAAATAAAAAGGCATTGTTGATTACTCGGCGATGATGCATGTGTTGATGTGATTTGTGCAAAGTTACACAAAGCGCTTCTTGCTTCAGAATAGTTGCTGTGACTTGTATACGTAAAGCCTTGCGGAGATAAGATGGAGTGTTGGAACTGGAAGCAGAGGATAGTTTGGCAGCCGGCAGAGTATAGTACCGTACGGCAACGCAACGAGATGAAGGCAGGCAGGCTGGACCATCGTGGTAGCATAGCATCCTAGAAGCTAGCTGGCGTCATAGTGTGTCATGCCTACGTACGTACTAGTACTCAGCGACTCGCCTGCCGGCATTGCGTGGAAACTAGCAGTAGCGAGTAGCCTGCTGCTCCAAGCAGGACAGGAAAAATGAACAGTGCCGGCGTTCGTGACATTTTTGTATTGTACTCCATGTATCCATCCACACATGCAGGCAGCAATCATATACGAGGCGTTCGTCGTCGTCGGTCCACGCTGATGCAGCCATAAATCATCCTGGGACTAGCTGCCTCTGCATCCGGCCGGTCTGGGCTGTAGTCTATCTACACCCTACGTACGTATCCACCGTACGTAGTACTAACCTTTGTATTGTATGTACAGTACCATCTACAAACAAAGAGGTAGGCGGCGCTAACTCTGTTCCTGCCGGTGAGTGGACAGCGACGGCGTTCATGACGACCTCGTTCTACCTTTGACCATCACCAGGCATGTTCACTCCTATGTCAGGTACGCTAGGAGTTGTTTGTTGTTCAAATGCATGCATATGCATGCAATAACTGAACAACGACTCGCTGCTGCGCCCATTTACACTCAGGCCTTGATTAGTTCCACCAAATTCACCCCAAATTCCACTATGCAAAAAGAAGATTTCCCATCACATCAAAATGTTGGCACATGCATGGAGTACTAAATGTAGATGAAATAAAAAACTAATTGCACAGTTTTGTTGTACTTTGCGAGACGAACATTTTGATCCTAATTAATCAATGTTTGGACAATTATTACCAAATAAAAACAAAAGATGAACAGTGATTCGGCACAGTGTTTCTAGCACCGAATTGGTGAACTAAACAAGGGCTAAAACTAAAACTGGTGGCCAACTATGAGTCTATGAGTAGTGTGCAGCATTAGCAGTGCAGTAGTTGAGATGCTGGGGCGATCAGACGCACGGGCATCTGCTGTCTAGCTGCCGTCGCGCGTCAGCCACTAGCTGCATGTGCGTGTAATCCGTCTGGAGTCGGACCAACCCCAAGACCCGCTGCATCCAGCATTCTTCTTAATAAAACTGATGATCGAGGCCATCGCGCGCCATCAGCATTAAACTAGTGTATTAGTGTTGGTTCTGCCAGTCAGTGAGGCTTTCTGAGCCCAACAAGCAACGATATGAGTATACTATGACGACGAGCTCCATCAGCATCAGCATTATTCAGCTCCGATCCCCGTCGTGACCCCCCTATAGCCTCCACTGCCGTCCTTGTCTCACGCGGCGTTTCAGTCCCCGTGTCCGCACGCCGCGCGCATTTCTTTCAGTGGCGTCGTCGTCCTGCCTGCTGGACATGAACCGATGCGCGCAAACATTATTATCTTCTATCTAACCATCCATGACTTTGCTGACACCGATAGATTATCAGCAGAGGCCAGATACTAGTACACATGCATGCTTTGGTGGTCTGGTTTCGGTGTGTATACCGCCGCATACGTACATCTGGAGGTTGAATTCTTGGCCGCACAGGCCACGGCAACAGACAAATGATCCAGATGTAAAGTGCACTGCCGTCAGACGTGTTTGTTCCATCTGTGGTTTTCAGCCCCAGCTCACAATTCTGACTTTGCATCCATGGACTGTGGTGCTAGTCAGAATTTCTCAAGATGCTCCTGATCCTGGACGCCGCGGCTTCTGCAGTCTAGTAGTACTGGAGTACTAGTAATTAAGCAAAGCTCCATCTGACTGCACCAATGCCAGTATGGATTTTGCAGCAAGCAGGTGGCGTTCATACTGGTCAAAAACATCGTTCGTTCATGCCTCGTGTAATATCTCCTGCTGCAATTATTTACAGTAGGATTTTTTGCTCTGCCTCTTGAGAATATTTGAAAGCCCGTCATCCGCGCGGAGAAAGCGTTGTTTCAACAGTCGTCTATTAGTATTCTCCTTCATTCATACAATGCTGCGGGAACGTCATAATCCTTTCATCTCCGTGCCGGCAGGTATTCCTATATTGTAGAATAGAATTCTTTTGTTTTTGAGCATCAAGTTAATTTGCGCAAAGGACAAAATCCACCAAGGCAGATCGCAGACCAGACACGGCATGCTACTTTATCTGTTCAACTTTGAGATCTTCAGAATACTGACACGGCCTTACCATTTTGGCATTTTCTATCCAAAATCCTGCAGTTCATACCACCAAAGTCATCACAACATGTATATGTCAATGCCCAGGCCTCGATGACAATCACGCAACAAGTTTTTAAACTTTTGGTTGATATCGCTGCCTGTTATGTAGTATCGATGATCCTAAGCATGGTTCTAATTAAATGCCCAGTATCCATGATGGATACTACTATCCGACATCCGTGAATCCATCTTGTATTCTTGTACAAACTCGTTGAGGCGGTGTCATGCATCCATGATGGATACTATCCATGAATCCATCTTGTATTCTTGTTTATGAATATACGATAGATGTTAGGTTTGACTGAAGTGTCAAACGCTACATAGCACAGTAAACAGGTACTTTCAGCAAATCAAAAAAAGAAGTGGGGAAGGACACGACCGCACATTGCAGATATTAGCTAGGACCGAGGACCGCAAAAAAGGCACCAACGGTTCCTAGTTTGCTACTAGCTCAATTATCAGCAAGTACACAATGCCTATTGGCTATTGCCTAACCTGCTAGCGAGAGAGAAGAGGATTATTAGCCTACCCAACTAGAAGCTGAAGCTTCGTCTTCAAGCAAATTCCAGGAACGTAACCATAATTATATTTCTCATGAAATGACTTCTCCAAAAGATTAATTCTCGTAAAGTTCGATCATATGAAATGGAGCATGTCTATAATATTTAGGCCCAACAAACACAATTATATGTGTTAATATGTTTACACTTTCATCACTCATTACCTGGAATCATTGAGAACCCTCTATGGCTCTATCATTCACTATAAATTTAATTAGCCACTTATCGTCTAATAGTTATTTGAAGTAAATCTGGTGTTCTAAATTTCCAAGTGATTTTATAGTGTATTCGTTTTGACATTCGTGCATCAGCTAGTGATACACTGATACGATGACTGGGATAAAAAACTACGAACAGCATAGAGTAGTTTAGGCCTTGTTTAGATTGCTAAAAACACTCAAAAAAATTTACACAGTACCCGTCACATCGAATCTTTGAACGCATGTATGGAGCATTAAATGTAGGTAAAAAAATAACTAATTGCACAGTTTGTCTGTAAATATCGAGACGAATCTTTTGAGCCTAATTAGTCCATGGTTAGACAAATTTTGTCAAATAACAACGAAAGGTGCTACAGAAATTTTTACTAAAAATTTTTGGATCTAAGTAAGGCCTTAACTCCGTGCCAACATGGCAACATACTCCTACTTCTATTAGCTACAACCTACTACAGAGTACGTCGTATGTCTCTCCCGCTGACACACAAGACTGTCACTAATACTCTGGTGTGTACCAACGGGAGACTTTCAGTAGTACAGTCTGATGCGTGTATGAGAGAGACACATCAGCTATGAATAAAGCATAGCTCTGTTTTTTTTTTTTAAAGAAGAAGACCTCCCTATGTCGGCGCATTCATTGCTCTGCTGTGTTATACCTCGGCCTCGTCTAGTGCACAGAATAGGGGAGTAAAACACTGTATCAGAATTCCTGTAGTATTTCGTTTGTATTTGGTAAAAATTATCCAAATTTTGACTAACTAGGCTTAAAATGTTCGTCTCGCAAAGTACAACAAAACTGTGCAATTAGTTTTTGATTTCATCAACATTTAATACTCCATGCATTTGCCGACATTTTGATGTAAAGGGGAATCTTTTTTTTACATAGTGGAATTTGGGAGAGAATTGGAGGAACTAAACAAGGGGCTCGCATGCCATCGTGTACTACTAAAGTGATAGTTTCAATTTTAAAGTTTACCATCTCTGAATTATTGAAGTGACTTAATTAAAACTTTACTTTTGAACTTAGTTTCATCCACGAACTAATCAGAATGGTTGTATAGCCTTCAAACTTTTCTTATGGGCTCATGGCATGCCACGTTACTTCTCTTAAGAGTCGATAATAAACTCCTGACTGACCAAGATTCTAAGGGTTTCTCATAGGGCGGCCGACTATACCCAGTAAAGAGATGAGCCGGTCCATGGTCTGTCTGGAAGGCGCAATACAAGATGGCGTGCTCTCTAAGGCAAGAAGAACCAACTTAGTCGGATTAGAAAAGTCTATCTATGTAATAGAATTAGAACTATTCTGTTGTAATCGACGAGAATTTTGAAAACTAATACAACCACTTTGACAAGAACCAAAAAGTTGAGTGTTACGATTGGGGTTGCCCAATTTAATAGTCTAGGGACGAAATTGGGCTTAAAAAACTTTAAAGACTAAAACGATCATTCTGATAGTTTATAGATAAAACTGAGCACCAACGGTAGAAATGGAGCTTTGAAATAATCTAGGGGAAAAAATGGCTATTCCGCCCCCGTAGAAATGGAGGGGATGTGCCACGCGCCATTGATAGTACAGTAGTAGCTAGTGTGGCAAGAACAGAAAGATGAATCAAGCATGCGTATATATATGTAGCTGATCGGATGATGACCATATGGTATGCAATGCAAGTATGCAACATCTCGTCAGCCGTGTTAGGAACCGGACCAGGAGAACCCTTCCGTCACCGAGTAGCCGCGGAAACAGCGGCATGGCAATGCCGTTCGTTCGTTCGTCCCCCGTGACCTCACTCTCACGCATGCAGCATGTGCATGCATGCATCCGACCCACATGGAGCTAGTCAGCAATCATCTCATAGCGAGCCGCTGCCGGAGGTGATGTCGTCGTTGAGCCGTTGGCGTTGAGTAAGTACTCACCAGTCCTGCTCTCTCCTGCATGCATCGATGGATCATCGTCGTGTGAAACCGGGACGACTCTGACCGGACCCTAGAGAGAAGAGCGGCATGCAGCCGCGAGCAGAGCATCAACACGTCCCCTGAGGGAATGTCCGCGTCCATCTAATCTGCGCCCTTGTCACCTAGTAGCTCGGCGAGTCAAAAAGACGTTCACGTCGCGACGCGGTGTCGCGCGCTCACGGGATCTGCCACAATCTTTCGCGTCGTCCAGCAGAACCAACAGGTCTGCTGCCCATGCGTCCGTGACAGCGACAAACCCCGGTGGACGGAGGCCGCGCGCAGCCCGCAGGGCATTGACAATCTGGCAGCGGCGCGTCGTCGTCGGTGCGTCCGCACCGTGCGGGTGCGGGTGCGGGTGCGGCCGGGGTCGCTGATCGCCGCAACTGCGATTGGTCCATGCGCCATGGCTATGGCGTGGAGGGACAGGCCGAGACGCCGAGTACGCGTGTTGGCGATGCCTCTGTCTACTCTACGCGTGCCCTGCCGACCGCACACACAGTCTGCGGTCTACACGGCGCAGGCGCTGACCTTTGCTGCAAATTAAATTCGCAATGCTGGTATATCAATAAACCCAGGGACCAGAATAGTATTTACTAGAGTTTGGTAGGAGCTGCATGCACGTTGGAGCGACTCGATCGATCGGAACTCTTTAGCCTTTACACACCGTGAAAATTGTTGTTTCTAATAATCTAATTTGTTTGCCGACTGTGTGTATCGGTGTTGTTCCGCCATGGCAGCCAGACTTCCCGAGCCGAGACCGAGAGCGTGAGGTGGCCAAGACCGACACCTCGCTCGCACTGACCGTCCTCTGCAGACTGCAGTGCTTATTTGTCTCATGCTGCGTCCTTCCTTCCCGTCCGTTCCGTGGCGTCGTCGTCGTATCCGGTATCCTACTTCTATTTGCCGCTGCCGGTGCCGGTGCCGGTGCCGAACTCGACCGCCGAATCCGCCAGCGTTATCTGTGTAGTGTAACCAACCCATGAGGCCATGACATCCGAGCTCACGGCCTCACGTACTATATGTTACTGTATCACCAGACTCCATGTGAAGCCTGCAGCTGCAGGCAGCAGCGCACACGTCCGGGACACACTGTGAGGGTGTGTTTAGTTCGGGATTTTTTTTAGCTTTGGCTACTGTAGCATTTTTGTTTGTATTTGTCAATTAGTGTCCAATCATTGATTAATTAGGCTCAAAAGATTTGTCTCGTGGTTTTCTACAAAACTGTGTAATTAATGGTTTTTTCATCTACATTTAATGCTCCATGTATATGTCCAAATAATCGATGTGACGGAAAATCTTGAAAATTTTTGGTAACTAAACAAGGCCTTGACTCTGGGTTGAAGTTTTCGGGGCACGAGACAAATGATTCATCCAGGTGTGAAGTGCCGCCGTCAGAGAGATTGAGATATGCGTGCTGTGTTGGTTTTCAGTCACAGGTCTCAACTCTGACTTCGGGCCTGTTTAGATGGTGAAAAAGTCTGCGTTAAGTTTCTGTAGCACTTTTCATTGTTATTTGATAAAATTTATCCAATTATAGACTAACTAGGCTCAAAAGATTCGTCTCGACATTTACAGACAAACTGTACGTTATTTTTTTTACCTACATTTAATGCTCCATACATGCGTCCAAAGATTCGATGTGACAGTTACTGTGCAATTTTTTTTTTGGCCTTTTTGACAACTAAACAGGCTCTTCGCATCTTTGTACTGTATATCTGTATCTACGATAGTCAGAAGTCTCAAGATGGATTTCGTTTCTTTTTCTGAAAAACGGTTCTGAAGATGCTCATTTTCATGTTCAACGGTCAACCGGACCAAAAGAGATACATCATCGGTGACTGATGGATTTCACCTGCAGTGTTGTTCAAATTGGGTCAGCGCTCAACACAGCGCGTGCGGCTTGGCGCTCTGCATTCTCCATTTTACACCATTCCAATGCGCAAAACATGCATGCAGTCAAGAAAACAGCAGGCTACAGAGATAGACCTGCCTGATTATGTTATCTGTCTGAAGAACTTATCTTCTGCCAGTCTAATTTCAATACACCAAGGTTAATTTCCTTTGCTTTCAGCTGGCTTGTGTGGTGTTTACTAGAAATTCTTCAAGGGCTGGGGCTGGCATCTGTAGAACAAGCGGTTCAGCAGTCCAGTTCATACAATGTGTTCAGCAGTATGAAAAAAACAGGCTCCATCCATGTATCCAGTGCCGGCATGTATTCTGGTCGAATTCTTGTTTTTTGCTGCATGCCGACAAATCCAACGAGGCAGACCAGATGGCATTTTGCCACTTTATTCAACTTTGAGATCTTATATATCATTAAAAGTACTGAAACGCCGTAATCACTCTGTGCCCAACAAATCCTGGAGTTCATATGAGCAAAGTCACATCTGTCCTTGTCCTCAGTCCTCACCTCGGTGAAAATCATGCTGCAAGTTTTCAACTTTTCATGTCGCTGTCGTTTTCGTATATTGATCGAGCCAACACATGTTTGCAACAAGTTTCTTGAGTGCACACAACATGTTATTCCTTTTCCGTCTGTCCAACAGTCGTCCTAGAATAGATTATGATGTGAAGTTTGCATTTTGTAGGAAAATTGTCAGTCTCGCCTGCTTCGATCGAGATCTCACATTGCCAATAATGTTGGATGTGGAATATTTATTTGCAAGCAAGTCTTTTCAAAGATAAGATGAAGAAATACGCGTTTGGATGTCAGCATGACTTGCTCATTGGGTCATGATCGATCTGCAGGTACTTGACATTTGTAGGCTCAATTTTTTCTCTCTCAGAAGTCAGAAATGGCCAGCCAGTAATCGTTGTACTAATTATGTTGTTCCTCTTTACGTTCGACACAGCAACTCAATTAATCCTAATGCATCATCTTTTGGAGAAAATGCATGACTAGTTAGTATTGCCAAAATATTAATCCTAACGGATCATCTTGTCATTTTGCTGTTACTAGTTAAGGTATATTATCCTCATATTCTCAAGCCTTCTTTTGTTTTTTATTTTGAAAGAAGGAAAACACAGGTTTCATAAAAAAAAGCCACAAGCGTTCATGTTACAAAATGGTGGGGCTGCCCTCTTTTAACATGACCACATATAATAAGGCTCCTTTTTTTTTGTTCGACGGCATTGTGTTCCAAAAATGCTTTATAGAAGTACCAAAGTCTGCTGATAATTCTCTTTTTCCAGCTACGTGCACTGTGCATGCTGTCAGTGTTGTGTGCATCAGCAAAGCGTGGATAACACCTACCCATGCTGCTGCTGTTTCTCGTACGCAACGCTTAATAACGTCTAACAGTAACCATACGAAAAGGACAGCACGACGGCTCTGCCTATTCTTCTCATGTCGGAACTTTTTTAAATATATATATATATATATATATATATATATATATATATATATATATTTCTCCTTTTCCTGAAATGTTATTCTTGAGAGAGAGAAACAACAAGCATTCTTTTTTTCTAAGTACTCCCTCCGTATGTAATTTAGAAGTCGTTTTGGACAAGGTTTGGGTCAAACATTGGGAATATAAATCATCAATAACTTTTAAATTGTTAAGTTTGCAAATGTAAAAATTATATGAATAGATTTGTCTTGAAAAATACTTTCATAAAAGTATACATATATCATTTTTTTATAAATATTTTTTTATAAAACAAGAGGTTAAAGTTGTGTTTTGGAGATCGTGTCACTGTCCTAAACGACTTCTAAATCCGATACGGAGGGAGTACTACTTTTTCGCCGTAACCGAGTGTCCATGTATATCTCTTATGACCACCTAGGGCGCCGTAAGCAAGGTCAATAAGCTTGGCTTATAGCCAAGCAATTTCATTTAGAGACTACGTTAATAGACTGAGCGTACAATAGCTTGTCTCTTCTAGAATTTAAAGCATTGTTTTTTTAATTAAATATGATCCAATCAACGAAGGGAAAGAGAACCCACCTGACACAGGCTCCTATCTTGAGCTAGGCGGAGGCCACTCACGCTTGCATGCGAACGGTGGGAACTGTGCAAGCGACCGGCGCCCAAACTTGCGACTAGCCCTCTCTTTTTTCTGTTTTCTCTCTCCTCCATGTTAGATTTTGCTGAGTTGTCTTGGCTATAAGACAAGGTGACGTGGCTTATTGTACCTGCTCTAAGACGTGTTGTATTGAACTTTTCATCTCTCTTAATATAAAGACGTGCAAAACTTTTGGGTTATCGAGAAAAAAAAACTTCTTCGCTGTAATCCAAAATTCTAAGGAGGCTCTCCTTGGACTCTATGCAGGACTTAGAAAATGTTAAAGTATACTAAAGATTTCCCACCTGTTCAACTACGCCATAATATTTCTGTGGAAGGCGGTCGTTCTCTGAATGTTGGCTCCGACTTTGCAGGATCTAGTGACCGAAGGCAATTATCCGAAGAGACCACATTTCCAGTATAACAGGCAATCTAATACACTACTCGAGACATCGAACTGCATGCATGCATGCACCAAACGTACAAGCAATGGTAATGGTAATGGGCAACCATAGCTAAGCTAGTACTATAGATAGATATTCTGAAGAGCCCCAGCCAGCGAGAAGAGAAGGTGATCCTGCCTGCTGCGGTTAAGCCATCGCTGTCAGGCTGCAGTTGAATCCATGCAACAACACCCGGATGATCCAAGCCCGTAGCCGAAGCAGGGCCGCGTACGTCCACGTCGCAACAACAGTAAAGATCCCCTGCGAGCTGCGAGTACGTGGCTGGACCAGAACCAGAACCACGGCGAGATTGCGTGATCCGCGGGTGATCGATGGAATTTGCTGTTCACGCATCTGTATACGTCGCGTCTCATGGATCGGTGGTCGTCTGCTCACCTGATTCCGAACCAACAGTGAGCTAGAAAAGTTAGAACCACCTGATGAGTTGGACTTCGAATCGTCGATTATTAGCTGCTTTCATGTGGCTGATGGATGTAGTAGTAGTAGAGGTAGTTAGGATCAATTAGCCGCCGGTTGGTGCGTCGTCATTGCCCAGCAGAGCAGCGCCGTACGTGCATGCACATGCATATCCATCGGTCGTGTTGTGTGCCTCAACGGCTCAGCTCTGTCGTTGCACAAGCTACGGACCACTGTTTTTCTTTGCATTGGCATGCGATTTTTTTTTCTGATTGTCTCTACAGTGTGTTATATCTAGTAGCAGTTCCGTCCGGTTATGGTTCTTCGGGGGATCAGGCTCCCTCCAATAATCCTCATGGCTCTGACCTCCAATAATTCTTGTAATTAATCTTTTCTTCACGAACATGCTTGGGCATGTATTTCATTAAGAGGGTACTTGTAATTAATCTTCAGGAAGTGTATAAACGTTATTATGAACTGGACAACTGGAGGACACAAGTACCTGCTACTTCCTTGCAGACTTCAAGTGCTGCAGGTTACATTCGCTGTAACCAGCCCAATAGCTAGTTTAGCTACAAGCACAGGCGGCATCTTTCTTGCACGGCATGCATTTTGCCTCCAGAAAGTAATGCTAAACTACATCCAGGAAGCAGTTAGTGCACTTGTATTGGTTTCCTTTTATTTGTTTCTAGTTGACCCATGTCTCTAAACTGTCTCAAGACTTTGTTGAGGTGTCATCCGTGGTTGATCTTGTCTGTGAATTGTGATGCTATTCATTGATTATTTAGTATGACGTTAGGTTTGACTAAAAGTGTCAAACACTAGCATGTTAATCAAGTGCACTATCTTCAGGAAGGAAACACCGTACCTGCACTTTGGAATGACCTAGGCACAAAAAAGCAGCAAAGATGCTACTAGCTCAATTCTTTATAGCAAGTACATGCACAATGGTCTAGATAGATCATTATTATAGTAAGCTAACTAGGGAGGAGGATTAGCTCACCAGACTAGTAGAAGGTCATCAGGCTCCACACATCTTCAAGTAACCCCAACAAAAGAAAGTAGAAATATTATTGGGGGATTGAAATGTTTAGTGCCAAACTGCCAACCAGTCTCCTATCTCTAACTCCAAATCCTCTCCAATGAATAAAGAAATGCAAGGAAATTCTGATGAGTTTGGGCAGGTATACAGGCAGATTTATCCTAGTGAAATTTGAAGAACTGTTATGATCTGATACGTGACTCCGTGAGGCACTAGAGATTACTATACATGAAACTTATTATTTCCAAAATTGATGTGACTTTTTGTAATCATTGTGCAGTGCTCTGCAATGGAACTCCAAAAAGACTGTTACGATATCATGCACAGGTATGACTTTGAGGTAGTACAAAACAACAAGAGTCACAAAGACCACCACCCATGCACCTTGGTAATAGTAATTATTCTGCAAGTAGGGATCAGATCAGAGAAGACAAAAAACCAAAGAGGACTTGGGTTGACATGCTTCCACATGATAGACTTGGCGTCGCAAAACCATAAGCACGTACCATGCATAGGCGCTACCGTTCGTACATGGTGTAAACGACAGAGGCCTAGTTGAGTTGTTGCCATTAGCGCCCCATAATTCCCATCCGAATTTTCAATAGTCGAGTTGTTACCATTAGCGCCTCCATAGTTTCCCATCCGAATTTTCAATTTGGTGAGAGATCGTAGCAGCTGATACAGTCCGAAAGCTAAGGACGCCTCTCTGTGTTCGGTAGCCCAACTCCAATGACCTTTAAGTTTCCACATTACCACTCTATCTAGCTCATATGTCTAATCTAATCTAATCACACCCAAAAAAATGAAACTTCAAAACATTTCAAACCACTCTACGCCTCCTTCCTCTCCTCTCCTCTCATCCCCCCTGCACTCTCTCGCTCCTGAGGCGCCTGATCGCACAAACTCCTCCCGGCGACAGTCCGCCGCCCGTCCCCGCCCCGCCCCGCCCAGCCCCGCCCGCTCGACGAGGCTGCGCCGGGTGGTGAAGAGGTGAGTATCCTACTTGCGTAAATGACATGTCAATTTCTAGAGCGCAAGGATGACCGTTCGGCCGCCCGACCCTCTTCCCCCCGAGCCACCCCCACCTCCACTTCAATCCATCACCGAATCCCCCGAATTCAAATCTTCTCCACTCAAGCCCCTGCCAGATCCGGCATCAGCGTCGCCTGATCTACACGCGCCATGCAGCAGCTCCACGGGAAACCGAGTCTTCGAGAAGCTATGGTCATCTCTTCAAGCCCCGTCCTTGGCGCTGTTGCCGCCGACCCTCACGCTGCCTCCCCCACTGGCGGGTGCAGCGGCGCCGGCGTTGCCGTCATTGGCGCCTTGCTCGCCACTGATGGATGCCCGATGGCCACAGGACTCCGCCGCCGCCCCGTCCCCATCGACGACGTCGCAGGGCGCCGCTGCTGCGGCCGCAGCTAGCGCCAGCCACCCTCAACGGGGGTTGGAGGATGTGCCAGGCGCCACCGTCGCGACCGCCACAGAGGCCACTGCCGCCGCGCCCAGCCTTGGGGCCCCCTCAGCGCCACTGACGTCGGGCGCTGGTGCTGGCGAGGGGATGGGGGACGAGGTCGTTGTCGAAGACGTCTTCAGCGATGGCGATGAAGATGAAGATGCTGCGGCCTTCACTGATAGCGGCACGCGTGCGGCGCGGGTGCCGCCGCCGTCGCCTTCGTCGCTGCAGCCGACTGGCGGCCAATCTCGGTGGCCGTCAAAGCCCCTCTCCCCCCTTGCTGCCCCCTTCCATCCCGGAGGCAGCTCAGTGGGACGCTCGAAGGCTAGGCGTTGGGCGGACGCTGACCCCGGCGCGAACAGCTCCGACGATTGTCACACCCGGTTTTAAGGATAAAACCAGACATACACTATATGTGAAATAAAGAAGTCAAATCTCACATATAGCCACAGATAAGTGTAATACCAAGAGGCAAAGGCTTAATATACATAACTCAATCGTATAAAATATACCTTAGAGAGCAACACAGCGGAAAGACAACTCCGAACACCGGGTGTAGACTTCACTCCAGGAACAAACTAACTGGTTGATCACAAGCCTATTAACTCCATAGACTATCCTGAGGTGTGGGAAATAGCAAGAGTGAGTCCATGTCGAACTCAACAAATATATCATGGGGTTCATGAGGCTCAAAAGGTTGACACTAGTTTACTGTGATAGCTTTTAGTGAGTCATCTTTTAGCAATTGAGTAGCAACAAGTTTAACATAAGCCCAAATAACCTCATGATCATGTAAACGAGAATAATGTATAGCAAGAAACAATAATCATTAGTTAGCATCAATATCATCAGTGTTTTCATTATCATCAGTGTTCATCATTTATTCTGTAAGGGTCCAAGGCCACTCGTGACCGTGAGCACGGCTGTTATAACAGTTTTACACTCTGCAGAGGTTGTACACTTTCACTGTGAGTCATGATTACCCATATGCCCGGGATCGCGACTCCCAAAACACTTCCAAGGTGAGCAGGCAGGGAAACACTATGAAGCCTTTCAAAGGTTCGTCTAACAAGTTAGGGCCGCTAGGTTTCAGAAGTCAGTCCGTGTGATACACCACGCAGGGATCCACAGTCTGCTTTACCCCATTTGCGCCACAAGGGTAACCTCTAACAAGCTAGAAAAGGTCCTCATACTGAGCTAAAGCCAGAGCCATATAGCCCTCACAGTTGTACTGTAAGTCCCGGATGTTCGCTTACAGATAAGTCCTTATGGAGAGAAACTAGAGCACCATAAAAACAACCAAATATGCTCTAGCCCTCTTTGAGCCATATTTCTATAAAGCATCTTTTAAACGTTTATTGCATATAACATTAGTCAAGTTACAGATCATGGTTATTTATCTTGAGCACTAGCATAAATACTACCCAATGCAACGTCCCATGGGTGTCAAGGTACAAGATACAAAAGCTAGGATATCCTTAGTGGTAACAAGGTAGACACATGCACATGAATTAAGTGTATTAAAGGTGATTAGGAAACAAGGATGATCCCATGCTATACTTGCCTTAAATTGAGATCCTTTCTCTGATCCAAATCTTTAATTAATAGCTTCTTGAATCTCCACGTAAATCTCACCGACTAGACTTGATCAATAAATCACCACACACACATCGAGCAATCATACACGAAGCAAACAATAAATAATAATTAGAACAGTACACCAAACATATAAAACAATATGTGAAAAGGTTTTAAAGATGTTCTACGCATTGCTACGAACACACAGACACGAAAAACACGCTAATCGGAGCTACGGTAAAAGAAACGACTACCGAAAGATTTTGTTGTATAAAACAGAAAAATTATAGGTCTCATTTGTTTTAACTATATAAAATCATATATATAGGATAAAATACTTTTTATAGATATTCAAAAGTGACTTAGGCTAAATTACATTTAAATTTAGAAAACTAAAGCAGAAATCAATAATATTTTATTTATAAATCTAGTTGCACAGTTAATAATCAAATTAGATCTAAACATTGAAATTCCAGAGATTTTGATAAAGAAAACATTAATACTAATACGTAGTTCATGTTGTTATAAATCCATTGCAATTTGAACGGACTAATTCGGAATTCAAACAAATAAGTTATGAATTAAACGAGATTTTCTTTAGTAAAATAATAGATTAAATCTAACATCGAAACTTAAAGATAGAAAACCTAACCAACAGTAGCACTAACAGTATAAAAATTTGTAAAACTCTTCTACACGTTACCACGATCACATAGACGTAAAGATCACGAAATTTGGATTTAAAACGTAAAAGTTATGAGTTTTCTAAGATTTCCTATTGATAAATAATTACTTTAATATAAACTCAAAAATAAATTGTCACAAACCTACTGTACAATTCTATCATCATGTAGAGCTCGCAAATACGAATCTAACGCAATTTGAATGGATCAAATCGGAGTTAAAACGAAGATTCTACGGCTAAAACAATCTCAGTGGCAAAACTGTAAATATCAGAAAGCGTATTTTTCTTTTTCCGAAACGAATTACGTTTTCTTTTATTAAAAACGTATTTTCCCGGTTTACGCTTTGGACTGCGGGTTACATATTTGAAAACTCCAGGGACTCTTTAGCAAAAACCCCAGCGAACCGGTATCTTCTAATCTACGCCATCCGATCTAGATCCAACGGTCCAGATCAGTCGGGGAGGAAGACGGGCGGCGCGCCGGCCGGACTTGATCCCGACGGCGACTCGCGCGGCGGCGCCATCGCCGGAAAACATCATCTCGCGCTACGGTGCACAAAAACACGAACGGAGAACACCTGCGGGTAGAGAACTCGAACGCAAACTCACCTAGGGCAAAAATAGAACCGGGGATGAAGAGAAGAACGTGCGCGGCTCGGTATGGCGGGCGGTGAAGCTCGATCTCGCGGCGAGGCAACCCTAGACCTCCACGGGAAACACCACGAGGCAGATATGTTGCGGGAGGGGGTGCGGATCCGTTTTTATACCCCGAAGGCGGTCACAAGAAAGGAAAGGGAAGGATACGGAGATCGATTTGATTCGGTTGAAGAAGGGAAAGAGGAACTCGCCGACGTCGGGAGGAGGAAGAAAGGAAGGTGAGAACGGTCACTGACCGGTGGGACCCACGCGTCAGCGACACCGGCGGAACGCGGCCATGCGCGGTGCGGAGCTGGGCTGGCGGGCCGCTGGCCGGCTCGGCCCATGGGATGCGGCGCGCGCGGGGAAAAAGAGAAGTTGGGCCGCCGAAGCAGGCCGGTGCGGGAGGGAGCGGCCCGGTAAGAAGGTAAAATCCTTTTCTTTTTCTTTTCCAATTTTTCAAATCCATTTTTCAATTGATTTTCAAATCAAATTTGAATTTGATTTAAACCACTCATCACAAAACTCCAAATGCAGCAGCATGAATGCTCAATCATGTTTCTACCCTTATATTTGATTTTAAATTTATAAAATTATTCTTATTCTATAATTGCATGATTCACAAAAATAAATATAAAAATCACATTTTCCCTATTTTTCTTTTCTTCAAATTTTAGGGTGTTACAATTCTACCCCCCTTAAAATGAATCTCGACCCGAGATTCGGAAGATGATGATAAAGGAGATAATGACACTTTGTCTTTATTTGATCCTCATTTTCCAAATTACATCTTTCGTTCAGAGTCATGAGACAGTTTCTCATATCCCGATTGACTAATCTACCTAAACATGATCATCTCACCTATTGAGCTCCTCCAAAATTATTTGTTCCTCTGCTATGACTTCTGTAAACTCATGGTCCACTTTGCTATCCTTGGTGTACCTATCTTCTAATGGATCATTTTCGTCTCCCTCAGGTAAAAGTTGACCACCTTGATACTCAATTCTTTTCCCTGTCGGTGTTGTTAAGAGCATTGTGCACCGAGTACCATGAATCACTCCTTTGTGTGCACAGAGCCATCCATTACCAAGAACCATGTGAATTTTAAGTGACTTCAACACAATGAGAGTTGCGGTGAAGTTTTCCTTGTTTATGACAAGACTGACATTCGGGCATATCTGATCTGCCTGCATTTCTCCCACTGGGGTTTGAACTAGCAAAGGCCTCCTCATTGGACACTTCACCATCTTGCACGTCTCTACCATGTCGGCGGAAATGAAAGAATGCGAAGCACTAGGGTCAAATAGAGCAAAAACTTGTACTGAACTTACTTGAATATAACCTCCCACTACTTTAGTAACTCCATGAATTTTATCCATATCCACATTGCTCAGTCTTCCATTGACATAGTTTTGCTGCGCTTTACTTCCTTGAACAGGCTTCTTATGGGCATTCCTTTTTCGCTTTCGTTGTTGTGGATTCTGACTTAGTTCACTCCCAACTTGTTCTTCAACATTGTTGTTTTGATAATGCTCAACTTCATCATACCCATAACATTCTTCAATGGCAGAAATATCAGTCTTTTCCCACATATTAGCGCAAAACATCATATAGGGCTTCTGAGTCATGAGACACTACACTTCCTGTTATCAAGTGACCAACATCAGCAACACGAGCAAGTATAGATGATCATAATCATGAACTATCTAAAGAGACAACTCTCATCTCCATGGATCCAAAATTATCAACCTTGTTCATAGGACAATCTTACTCATGAGTGGCAACTCAATCATGGAGATTAACCAATACTTCCAAATAAAGAGTTCAATCTTAATAAACCTTCTTTACATTGGCTACCCCCCTTAAAATAAGGGACACTGAATAGGTAGCTTGAACCCTTTTCTAGATGAGCTAAAAAGTGTTCTGACATCCCAATGATTCTCTTGTGTATGGGTAAGAACAAGAAATCTGAAATTTTTCGCGAGCATAAAATCAGCAGTGCAGTAAAACAGCGGTAACTCTCATTCTGTTAATCCAATGAAGCTGTAGTTTACACCGATGGAAAGCTTATAAAATTCTCTACAACTTTCTTATAGAACATACTTCCAGATTCTGTAGTTGACTTGGTCGAAAACAGTACATATCAGAAACTGCTCCAGGTTTATGACAGCACAGATACATTGCCTTATGCTTTTTGTATCTCCCAAACCAAAGCATCTTTGGAGATGATTCTTGCATTTAGAGGAAGATATTGAAGTCTACTCTTGTCCAAAATTTTCTCATGATTTTTTTTTTGGTCTTTCAAGAACAGTGATATAAGTTGATAAAGACAGGCTGCTCCGAAAGACAAGATATAGAAAGCAGGAGATAACCAAAACCCAGCTATTTATTTCATTAATCCTTATACCTTATACATATAAACTAAATGAAATCATGGACAAAACCCACGAGATCATTCCACTCATTACAAAATTCCAACTCAAGCATAAACATAAGCACAAAGCAACTAAACACTTAAAAGTTCATAAGCCACACATTAAGACGACTCAACTTGGCTACTAACGATTTTATTACACGGGACATAACTCCTATTTCTTAATCATGGTGTGATTGCAGCAGTATCCGGAGTAGACAGAGTCTCTTACATTCCTGAGTCCTCTATATTGACATCTGAATCTCTGCATCCCTCTTTACCATTCTTATAACTCATACCTTAAGATGGGTCAACCTGGTATCCCTCAGGTGTAGATTTAGTACCCTCATACTCAATCCTTTCTCCTGAAAGTGTAGTTAGAAACACTGAACATTGGGCATACTCAATCACTCCTTTACAAGTAGATAACCAGTCTATTCCCAGGATAACATCAATGCCCATTAATTCCAAAACAATGAGGTTTACCTTAAAATTTACCCCCTTTATGTCAAGACTAACTTTTGGGCATACGCGGTCTGCTTTTATTTCACCTCTTGGAGTTTCAACCATCACTGTTTTCCCCCTTGGAAGCATAAGTATGTTATGATCTTTTACATATTGTCTAGATATGAACGAATGTGAGGCACTGGGGTCAAACAAAACCTTGGCGTTTCCTGAACTTACTGGAATTGATCCAAACACGACCTCCTTAGCTCCAGGAATGGTGGAAATATCCACATGTTTCAACCTTCCATGGATGTAATTTCTCTTTAATTTATTTCCCTGCACATGATCCTTTTGGACGTCCTGCCCTGGGTCTTGCTGTCGTTGATTCTTTTGCGGGCAAGATTTGACATAATGTCCTTCCTTGTCACACCCGGTTTTCCAAAGAACAAAACCAGGCTAATCATATGTGTGCCCAGGAAGTCCACACATATGCCAGAATGAAAAAGTATCAGAAACAATGTTATGATATAATGTATACATAGCTATATTAGCACTTACATCAGAGTATCGCGGAACGGTGACTAAACTTCAGGCTCCATTCTTCTTAGGGACGGCTGACTGGTGGCTCCGTATACCAAGCACTTCTGAAAGACTTCTGAAAACTCCACTACACTTTCATCCTTCTTCCAAGCAACACCCCACTACACACTGGAGTGTGGTGGAAATAGCAAGAGTGAGTCCATGTCGAACTCAACAAATATAACACAGGGTTCATGAGGCTCAAAAGGCTAGACACTGGTTTGACTGCACTTAGCTTTTAATTATCAAAATTTTATTGCATAAATAGCATCAAGTTTGCATTAATCCCACAATAAACATATGATCAATGTAAATATGAATAATGAATAGCAAAAACACATTTATAGTCATTAGTGATCATCTATTCCATAAGGGTCCAAGGCCACTCATAACCGTGAGCACGGCTGATATACCAGTTTTACACTCTGCAGAGGTTGTACACTTTCACTGTGAGTCGTGATTTACCCTTTCGCCCGAGGTGATCAGCCTCTTGACCCACTACCAAGGAAGGTCGGCAGGGTTCACTATGAAGTCTTTCAAAGGTTCGTCTAACAAGTTAGGGCCATTAGATTCACTCGGCAAACAGATGTAGAGCCCCCCTTCCAAATGGCACAATGACGCGCAGCCTATACACATAAGGACAGAGGCCGCACTATACCCGATTCGTCAAGCCATTCTTACGCCATGAAGGTTACCACTAACAAGCTAGAAAAGGTCCTCATACTTGACTAAAGCCAGAGCCATATAGCCCTCACAGTTGTACTGTAAGTCCCGGATGTTCGCTTACAGATGAGTCCTTATGGAGAGAAACTAGAGCACCAAAAATAACCCCATGCTCTAGCCCCCTTTAAAACAGTAATCAAAAGTCATCTTTTAATGTTTATTGCATATTCCATTAGTCAAATTACATGGTCATAGTTTATGTTTAGCGCTAGCAAAAGCTACCCAATGCAAAGTCCCATAGGTGACAAGGAAACAAGATATCAATAGCTAAGTTATAATCTCTATGGTTGTCAAGGAGGACACATGCATATGTATGATAATTTCAGTGAATAGGACAACAAGAATGGTCCCATGTTATACTTGCCTTGATCAAAGCTTCCCTGTTGATACTGCTGGTCTGGCTCAAAATAATACTCCTGATCGTCAAGAAACTGCTCACCGTCTATACTCGATCATCAAGCATCAACACACAATCATCCGAGCAATCATACACGAAGCAAACAAAGAAACATAATTAAAATAGTACACCAACAGTAGCAAAACAGTATAAAAAGTTTATAAAACTCTTCTACACGTTACTACGATCACACAGACGTAAAGATCACGAAATTCGGATTTAAAACGTGAAAGTTATGAATTTTCTAAGATTTCCTATAGATAAATAATTACTTTAATATAATCTCGAAAATTAAAATTTCCAAACCTACTGTACAGCTACACTAACATGTAGAGCTCGCAAATACGAATCTAATGCAACTGGAATGACTCGAAACAGAATTAAAACGTAAATGATATGGCCTAAACAAGATTATATATGTATACGTATTTTTATTGTATTTCAAGATTTGTTTTTCTAAAAGAAAACGGCAATAAAGCGTAGCATGACGTAATGCTGATGTCAACAAGCTAAGAACGAACCAGAGCACGCATGGCACTCGGTCGGCTGCTCGCTCCGCACCGCCAAGTAGCGCGTGTCGATATGAATCTAATGCAACTTATAATTTATAAAAACATATTAAGGTTACCAATTAATCACATTAACGTTTATATATAAATCATCGAGATATAAAACCTAGATTGCTTTTAAATTTACACAAACAGTGGCATGCGTATTTAATCAAATTAATATTTAACTACACAATATAAATTCACATGACATGATAAGCACCGCTGCTAGGCCGTTGATTACAGCGATATGAAACTAGTTTGATTAAGATAACTATATAAGCGAACTAAAACAGATAAGATGTGAATTGGACAAGTGCACCTGTGATTGGCTGCCTTGCATGGCGAGCTGGGTTCTCTAGTTGATGAATGTACTCTTGAAAAGCACGGGAGGCCGAAGATACCTACAGATGCATGCATATGCACTGGTGAATTTGCTGCAGAAATCTTCCATGCTGAATAGGGGACGTGACTTGGATTCCGCTGAAAGTGAAGGACGTGCTGCAGTTGCTTGTATCCACGTTACCACGCCGTACGGCAATAGGTGTCTCGGCTGATGGGTTAGGATAGCAAGGGAACAGCAGCGCAGCAGCAGTTAGCAACCGCAGATCATAAGCTTGAAACAACGAGAGCAGAGTAAGTACAATTGCAGATTAAAAGAATAGCAGAGACATCACACGAAGAGGCTCACCAATTCTCCGGTTCTCTTGGCGTACTCAAATGCCTCCAGCTCTGCCAGTGTCTTGGAAAGGCACTACCAGTTTTCAGTGGTTCTGCAGAGGTCGACGTCAGACAGCAGCCTACGTCCATGACCTTGCACTCGTCACACTCAGGGATTATCATCACAGCTGAGAGAGACGACACCACGACGACCCTCTTGACCTCGGCCTCGGAGCACGCCCTGAGGACGTTCATGGTGCCCGTCACGGCAGGAGCCAGCAGCTCAACCTCGGGGCCACTGAGGGCATAGTCAGGGACAGGGCAGGCCATGTGGAAGACGCCGTCGCAGCCTGCGATGGCCGCCGCCAGGCTGCCGTAGTCGAGCAGGTCTGCCTTGAACAGCCGCAGCATGTAGTTATCAGTGGACTTGACATCGACATGAGCCTCAATAAGCGTCTGCCACTTCTTCACCAGTGAACGGAGCTTGTCCGTGGTGAAGGTCATTCCCCAGGGCCAGAAGTTTGTGAGAACATTTCTCCCTTGTACATCTTCTGCGCGAAGCCTGATCTTCCTGTATGCCTGGTCTTCATCACTCTGGAGATCAGCTAAGGAGACCTCAAACACTCTGTGCTTAAGACCCTCAGAGGCAATAGAAGTGCATACGATTACTGTTCCTGAGCTAAGTACACATCCCTAGATAAATGACATATCACTGGATGGGCCAGTGGCAAGCTGCCAAGGGTGGGAAGTAGCCGGCGGGGTTTCGAACCGCCACACCGCACCAGGCCTCATGGAAGGCTGCGCCAAGGTGGTGCTTGGTGCCCTGTGTCCTGGACACCAGAGTCTTGCCGATGTTGCGCACGCTGAAGACCGACGGAGCCTTGATATCATACCAATCCTTTTTGCTGAACGGATCCACGGTCTTTTTCTTGCCGCCTTTTTTTGCTCTTGGAGATACGCTTATTCTTGCCAACAGCCATGGCTGCTGCGAGAGCGCGTCGCGACGCCGGTGGACGGTGGGGCGGCGGCTCGCGATACGAGCTTAGCGGCGGCGGACAACAACAGCGGCGGCGAACGGCAACAGCGGCGGCGGCGGCAACAGCGGCGGCGGCGGCAACAGCGGCGGCGGCGACACGATAAGAAGGGAGAAAATTCTAATTTACTACCCGAGAGATTTCCCAAACTAGGGGCTCCTCCACGGTAGTTTTTGGTGTGCTTTGCCCATGGGGTAGGTGCGTATATATTGGGAGAAAAACTCTCCACCTCCATGTCAACTAGCGATATGGTGCTAATTGACGTTGCACCCTCCATCTTTACTAATAGGCCTAATTAATTATTAAAGCCCATTAGTAAATAAATGAATGGGCATTTAGGATTATTGCACACAGGCTTTGGTGGAAAATGAGGTATTTATTATTTTCGGAAGTAATTAATTTCATGGATAAAATAATTCCAGAAAAGTCCAGAATTATTATTTAAGCCATGAAAAATACTCCGAAAGCTCTGAAAATTCATGGAAATTTTCCAGAGACATTATGGAACATGAGGAATCCAAATAAAATATTTGGAGCTCACTGAAAGGTAATTTTGGAGCATCTAAAAATTAGATTATGCTCACAGACAAGTGGAAACAAGCTACCAAAAAAAGTCGGAAAAATTCTCGAGAAGTTTGTAGAGATTGATTGATGGACGAGAAACTGAAAGGAGTGATTTGGGTTACAAAGAAAATATTTTAGGAAACTCCCAATAAAAACTTGAGCTGAGAAACAAGGAATATTGATTGCGGAAAAAGATAAAGACGTGCTGGAGAAGAAAAATATTATTTTTTTATAACTAATTGATGCTATCATAAACTAAACTTAGGAAATTTTATCCGAATATTAAAACATTTATTTTAATTAGTGTTTTCTATGCACAACCCAAAATCAGAAATTTTGGGGTGTGACAATTCTACCCCACTTAACATGAATCTCGTCCCGAGATTCGGAGAGACTAGGAAGAAAGATAAAGCTGATTATCAAGGTTGTTCTAAGACCTTTATCGAGATATAATATAGAGATTAAGAATTAACAAAGTTGGATATAGAAATTGAAGATAGCTCTTTAAGATTGTTTTGAGATTAATGAGGTGTAAGAACGACCATCGAAGATCAACAAAAAGGTGATAAGAAAGATAAAGATTGATGGCGAGAAAGTGAGATTGGTTAAGGGGCAAGGACTAGCAAAAGATGATATTATGGTAGCGATTGGTCTTTGGATCTTCTTATCTCGTGACTTGAGATTGATGATGGTGGCGGACGCTACCCCACTTAACAAAGATCTTGTTCCACCTGGCGATGTCATTGAAGGCAACACTTTCTTTAAGGCTTACTACTATTGATGAGTCCTTCATGTGTTGATCCTCCATTGGGTTAAGATAAAGGAGAAAGCATAGAAACCAAGAGTAAGCAAGGACGATACAGGGAAAAGACAACAAGAATTAGGATTGATCGAAAATTAAGTAGAATAGAAGATGACACTACCCCACTTAACATAGATCGAGCTACTTCTCAAGACAAAACCTTCCGGGCCACCTTCAAAGCACGAGAACAAAGACAACACACAAACAACACATCAAGCAAAACAAGCACACATCAGGCAAAACAAAGCACTAATCACATCATCGGTACTACACGTGCTTCTTCAACAATGGTGGTCATCCTAATGGCACATTGGAGATGATGAAAGGCCATCGAACTTTTGAACAAGGTAAGATCAGAAAAATTTTGGTAAAAACAACACAAATCAAAAACCAAGGGAGTAAGAAATAATAGCTCAAAGGAAGCTATCAAGGAAGGGATACAACAGGATAAGGAAGAGGAAATAGTCAAAACCAAAGGGTCAAGGGACGACAAAATAGTTTTATCATAAAATAAGTTTTAGAATACGTCCAGTGCTACTTGGCATACGTCCTACAGTCAACACCGCTCTGATACCACTCTGTCACACCCGGTTTTCCAAAGAACAAAACCAGGCTAATCATATGTGTGCCCAGGAAGTCCACACATATGCCAGAATGAAAAAGTATCAGAAACAATGTTATGATATAATGTATACATAGCTATATTAGCACTTACATCAGAGTATCGCGGAACGGTGACTAAACTTCAGGCTCCATTCTTCTTAGGGACGGCTGACTGGTGGCTCCGTATACCAAGCACTTCTGAAAGACTTCTGAAAACTCCACTACACTTTCATCCTTCTTCCAAGCAACACCCCACTACACACTGGAGTGTGGTGGAAATAGCAAGAGTGAGTCCATGTCGAACTCAACAAATATAACACAGGGTTCATGAGGCTCAAAAGGCTAGACACTGGTTTGACTGCACTTAGCTTTTAATTATCAAAATTTTATTGCATAAATAGCATCAAGTTTGCATTAATCCCACAATAAACATATGATCAATGTAAATATGAATAATGAATAGCAAAAACACATTTATAGTCATTAGTGATCATCTATTCCATAAGGGTCCAAGGCCACTCGTAACCGTGAGCACGGCTGATATACCAGTTTTACACTCTGCAGAGGTTGTACACTTTCACTGTGAGTCGTGATTTACCCTTTCGCCCGAGGTGATCAGCCTCTTGACCCACTACCAAGGAAGGTCGGCAGGGTTCACTATGAAGTCTTTCAAAGGTTCGTCTAACAAGTTAGGGCCATTAGATTCACTCGGCAAACAGATGTAGAGCCCCCCTTCCAAATGGCACAATGACGCGCAGCCTATACACATAAGGACAGAGGCCGCACTATACCCGATTCGTCAAGCCATTCTTACGCCATGAAGGTTACCACTAACAAGCTAGAAAAGGTCCTCATACTTGACTAAAGCCAGAGCCATATAGCCCTCACAGTTGTACTGTAAGTCCCGGATGTTCGCTTACAGATGAGTCCTTATGGAGAGAAACTAGAGCACCAAAAATAACCCCATGCTCTAGCCCCCTTTAAAACAGTAATCAAAAGTTATCTTTTAATGTTTATTGCATATTCCATTAGTCAAATTACATGGTCATAGTTTATGTTTAGCGCTAGCAAAAGCTACCCAATGCAAAGTCCCATAGGTGACAAGGAAACAAGATATCAATAGCTAAGTTATAATCTCTATGGTTGTCAAGGAGGACACATGCATATGTATGATAATTTCAGTGAATAGGACAACAAGAATGGTCCCATGTTATACTTGCCTTGATCAAAGCTTCCCTGTTGATACTGCTGGTCTGGCTCAAAATAATACTCCTGATCGTCAAGAAACTGCTCACCGTCTATACTCGATCATCAAGCATCAACACACAATCATCCGAGCAATCATACACGAAGCAAACAAAGAAACATAATTAAAATAGTACACCAACAGTAGCAAAACAGTATAAAAAGTTTATAAAACTCTTCTACACGTTACTACGATCACACAGACGTAAAGATCACGAAATTCGGATTTAAAACGTGAAAGTTATGAATTTTCTAAGATTTCCTATAGATAAATAATTACTTTAATATAATCTCGAAAATTAAAATTTCCAAACCTACTGTACAGCTACACTAACATGTAGAGCTCGCAAATACGAATCTAATGCAACTGGAATGACTCGAAACAGAATTAAAACGTAAATGATATGGCCTAAACAAGATTATATATGTATACGTATTTTTATTGTATTTCAAGATTTGTTTTTCTAAAAGAAAACGGCAATAAAGCGTAGCATGACGTAATGCTGATGTCAACAAGCTAAGAACGAACCAGAGCACGCATGGCACTCGGTCGGCTGCTCGCTCCGCACCGCCAAGTAGCGCGTGTCGATATGAATCTAACGCAACTTATAATTTATAAAAACATATTAAGGTTACCAATTAATCACATTAACGTTTATATATAAATCATCGAGATATAAAACCTAGATTGCTTTTAAATTTACACAAACAGTGGCATGCGTATTTAATCAAATTAATATTTAACTACACAATATAAATTCACATGACATGATAAGCACCGCTGCTAGGCCGTTGATTACAGCGATATGAAACTAGTTTGATTAAGATAACTATATAAGCGAACTAAAACAGATAAGATGTGAATTGGACAAGTGCACCTGTGATTGGCTGCCTTGCATGGCGAGCTGGGTTCTCTAGTTGATGAATGTACTCTTGAAAAGCACGGGAGGCCGAAGATACCTACAGATGCATGCATATGCACTGGTGAATTTGCTGCAGAAATCTTCCATGCTGAATAGGGGACGTGACTTGGATTCCGCTGAAAGTGAAGGACGTGCTGCAGTTGCTTGTATCCACGTTACCACGCCGTACGGCAATAGGTGTCTCGGCTGATGGGTTAGGATAGCAAGGGAACAGCGGCGCAGCAGCAGTTAGCAACCGCAGATCATAAGCTTGAAACAACGAGAGCAGAGTAAGTACAATTGTAGATTAAAAGAATAGCAGAGACATCACACGAAGAGGCTCACCAATTCTCCGGTTCTCTTGGCGTACTCAAATGCCTCCAGCTCTGCCAGTGTCTTGGAAAGGCACTACCAGTTTTCAGTGGTTCTGCAGAGGTCGACGTCAGACAGCAGCCTACGTCCATGACCTTGCACTCGTCACACTCAGGGATTATCATCACAGCCGAGAGAGACGACACCACGACGACCCTCTTGACCTCGGCCTCGGAGCACGCCCTGAGGACGTTCATGGTGCCCGTCACGGCAGGAGCCAGCAGCTCAACCTCGGGGCCATTGAGGGCATAGTCAGGGACAGGGCAGGCCATGTGGAAGACGCCGTCGCAGCCTGCGATGGCCGCCGCCAGGCTGCCGTAGTCGAGCAGGTCTGCCTTGAACAGCCGCAGCATGTAGTTATCAGTGGACTTGACATCGACATGAGCCTCAATAAGCGTCTGCCACTTCTTCACCAGTGAACGGAGCTTGTCCGTGGTGAAGGTCATTCCCCAGGGCCAGAAGTTTGTGAGAACATTTCTCCCTTGTACATCTTCTGCGCGAAGCCTGATCTTCCTGTATGCCTGGTCTTCATCACTCTGGAGATCAGCTAAGGAGACCTCAAACACTCTGTGCTTAAGACCCTCAGAGGCAATAGAAGTGCATACGATTACTGTTCCTGAGCTAAGTACACATCCCTAGATAAATGACATATCACTGGATGGGCCAGTGGCAAGCTGCCAAGGGTGGGAAGTAGCCGGCTGGGTTTCGAACCGCCACACCGCACCAGGCCTCATGGAAGGCTGCGCCAAGGTGGTGCTTGGTGCCCTGTGTCCTGGACACCAGAGTCTTGCCGATGTTGCGCACGCTGAAGACCGACGGAGCCTTGATATCATACCAATCCTTTTTGCTGAACGGATCCACGGTCTTTTTCTTGCCGCCTTTTTTTGCTCTTGGAGATACGCTTATTCTTGCCAACAGCCATGGCTGCTGCGAGAGCGCGTCGCGACGCCGGTGGACGGTGGGGCGGCGGCTCGCGATACGAGCTTAGCGGCGGCGGACAACAACAGCGGCGGCGAACGGCAACAGCGGCGGCGGCGGCAACAGCGGCGGCGGCGGCAACAGCGGCGGCGGCGGAAACAGCGGCGGCGGCGACACGATAAGAAGGGAGAAAATTCTAATTTACTACCCGAGAGATTTCCCAAACTAGGGGCTCCTCCACAGTAGTTTTTGGTGTGCTTTGCCCATGGGGTAGGTGCGTATATATTGGGAGAAAAACTCTCCACCTCCATGTCAACTAGCGATATGGTGCTAATTGACGTTGCACCCTCCATCTTTACTAATAGGCCTAATTAATTATTAAAGCCCATTAGTAAATAAATGAATGGGCATTTAGGATTATTGCACACAGGCTTTGGTGGAAAATGAGGTATTTATTATTTTCGGAATTAATTAATTTCATGGATAAAATAATTCCAGAAAAGTCCAGAATTATTATTTAAGCCATGAAAAATACTCCGAAAGCTCTGAAAATTCATGGAAATTTTCCAGAGACATTATGGAACATGAGGAATCCAAATAAAATATTTGGAGCTCACTGAAAGGTAATTTTGGAGCATCTAAAAATTAGATTATGCTCACAGACAAGTGGAAACAAGCTACCAAAAAAAGTCGGAAAAATTCTCGAGAAGTTTGTAGAGATTGATTGATGGACGAGAAACTGAAAGGAGTGATTTGGGTTACAAAGAAAATATTTTAGGAAACTCCCAATAAAAACTTGAGCTGAGAAACAAGGAATATTGATTGCGGAAAAAGATAAAGACGTGCTGGAGAAGAAAGATATTATTTTTTTATAACTAATTGATGCTATCATAAACTAAACTTAGGAAATTTTATCCGAATATTAAAACATTTATTTTAATTAGTGTTTTCTATGCACAACCCAAAATCAGAAATTTTGGGGTGTGACATTCCTGCTGGCAATGATAACACTTTCTCTTAGCTGGATCTTTTGTGATGTCATACTCCACGGAACTATTGTTTGGTATGCTGCTATCTTGCTGGCCATAAAAGTTCACCTTCGTACCTTTGGCTTGTTTCTTAGCTTGTTTGGCCTTTCGGGGTTGATACTCCTTATAGGTAATTGTCCACCCATCTATGACTACTTCATGGGGAGTAGTTTTAGCGGGAGGGGCTTCTAACTCTTCAGAGTTTGGATTTGTTTGACAGGGGATCAGGGCTGCATGTGACAATGTAGTATAACTCGATTGCTGATTGCTTTCCACAAGTGGTTCTAATAAGATTGCCTTCCTCTTCTTGTCCTTGTTGATCTCAAAATTTGGATCCACCTTGACTTTCCCCTTATTAGACTTGTTTTGAAGACAGGGAAAACCATAATGCTTACAACAATGACATTGTTTCTGCTCTCCAAGTGCCTTACTATCAACATCTTTATTGGATTTCATATTCTTCCAAGCTTCTGCTACTTGTATCTTCTCTAGCCCCTTGGATATGTTGGTCTGACCTTGAGATGAGCATTGTTGAGAATTTCCATGTTGAGCCATTTCTTCTAATATTTGATTTTGCATTGCTAGTGGCTTCTTGTCAAAAGTGAACAAGAGCGACACAATTTCTAGAGCGCAAGGATGACCGTTCGGCCGCCCGACCCTCTTCCCCCCGAGCCACCCCCACCTCCACTTCAATCCATCACCGAATCCCCCGAATTCAAATCTTCTCCACTCAAGCCCCTGCCAGATCCGGCATCAGCGTCGCCTGATCTACACGCGCCATGCAGCAGCTCCACGGGAAACCGAGTCTTCGAGAAGCTATGGTCATCTCTTCAAGCCCCGTCCTTGGCGCTGTTGCCGCCGACCCTCACGCAGCCTCCCCCACTGGCGGGTGCAGCGGCGCCGGCGTTGCCGTCATTGGCGCCTTGCTCGCCACTGATGGATGCCCGATGGCCACAGGACTCCGCCGCCGCCCCGTCCCCATCGACGACGTCGCAGGGCGCCGCTGCTGCGGCCGCAGCTAGCGCCAGCCACCCTCAACGGGGGTTGGAGGATGTGCCAGGCGCCACCGTCGCGACCGCCACAGAGGCCACTGCCGCCGCGCCCAGCCTTGGGGCCCCCTCAGCGCCACTGACGTCGGGCGCTGGTGCTGGCGAGGGGATGGGGGACGAGGTCGTTGTCGAAGACGTCTTCAGCGATGGCGATGAAGATGAAGATGCTGCGGCCTTCACTGACAGCAGCACGCGTGCGGCGCGGGTGCCGCCGCCGTCGCCTTCATCGCTGCAGCCGACTGGCGGCCAATCTCGGTGGCCGTCAAAGCCCCTCTCCCCCCTTGCTGCCCCTTCCATCCCGGAGGCAGCTCGGTGGGACGCTCGAAGGCTAGGCGTTGGGCGGACGCTGACCTCGGCGCGAACAGCTCCGACGATTGTCACACCCGGTTTTAAGGATAAAACCAGACATACACTATATGTGAAATAAAGAAGTCAAATCTCACATATAGCCACAGATAAGTGTAATACCAAGAGGCAAAGGCTTAATATACATAACTCAATCGTATAAAATATACCTTAGAGAGCAACACAGCGGAAAGACAACTCCGAACACCGGGTGTAGACTTCACTCCAGGAACAAACTAACTGGTTGATCACAAGCCTATTAACTCCATAGACTATCCTGAGGTGTGGGAAATAGCAAGAGTGAGTCCATGTCGAACTCAACAAATATATCATGGGGTTCATGAGGCTCAAAAGGTTGACACTAGTTTACTGTGATAGCTTTTAGTGAGTCATCTTTTAGCAATTGAGTAGCAACAAGTTTAACATAAGCCCAAATAACCTCATGATCATGTAAACGAGAATAATGTATAGCAAGAAACAATAATCATTAGTTAGCATCAATATCATCAGTGTTTTCATTATCATCAGTGTTCATCATTTATTCTGTAAGGGTCCAAGGCCACTCGTGACCGTGAGCACGACTGTTATAACAGTTTTACACTCTGCAGAGGTTGTACACTTTCACTGTGAGTCATGATTACCCATATGCCCGGGATCGCGACTCCCAAAACACTTCCAAGGTGAGCAGGTAGGGAAACACTATGAAGCCTTTCAAAGGTTCGTCTAACAAGTTAGGGCCGCTAGGTTTCAGAAGTCAGTCCGTGTGATACACCACGCAGGGATCCACAGTCTGCTTTACCCCATTTGCGCCACAAGGGTAACCTCTAACAAGCTAGAAAAGGTCCTCATACTGAGCTAAAGCCAGAGCCATATAGCCCTCACAGTTGTACTGTAAGTCCCGGATGTTCGCTTACAGATAAGTCCTTATGGAGAGAAACTAGAGCACCATAAAAACAACCAAATATGCTCTAGCCCTCTTTGAGCCATATTTCTATAAAGCATCTTTTAAACGTTTATTGCATATAACATTAGTCAAGTTACAGATCATGGTTATTTATCTTGAGCACTAGCATAAATACTACCCAATGCAACGTCCCATGGGTGTCAAGGTACAAGATACAAAAGCTAGGATATCCTTAGTGGTAACAAGGTAGACACATGCACATGAATTAAGTGTATTAAAGGTGATTAGGAAACAAGGATGATCCCATGCTATACTTGCCTTAAATTGAGATCCTTTCTCTGATCCAAATCTTTAATTAATAGCTTCTTGAATCTCCACGTAAATCTCACCGACTAGACTTGATCAATAAATCACCACACACACATCGAGCAATCATACACGAAGCAAACAATAAATAATAATTAGAACAGTACACCAAACATATAAAACAATATGTGAAAAGGTTTTAAAGATGTTCTACGCATTGCTACGAACACACAGACACGAAAAACACGCTAATCGGAGCTACGGTAAAAGAAACGACTACCGAAAGATTTTGTTGTATAAAACAGAAAAATTATAGGTCTCATTTGTTTTAACTATATAAAATCATATATATAGGATAAAATACTTTTTATAGATATTCAAAAGTGACTTAGGCTAAATTACATTTAAATTTAGAAAACTAAAGCAGAAATCAATAATATTTTATTTATAAATCTAGTTGCACAGTTAATAATCAAATTAGATCTAAACATTGAAATTCCAGAGATTTTGATAAAGAAAACATTAATACTAATACGTAGTTCATGTTGTTATAAATCCATTGCAATTTGAACGGACTAATTCGGAATTCAAACAAATAAGTTATGAATTAAACGAGATTTTCTTTAGTAAAATAATAGATTAAATCTAACATCGAAACTTAAAGATAGAAAACCTAACCAACAGTAGCACTAACAGTATAAAAATTTGTAAAACTCTTCTACACGTTACCACGATCACATAGACGTAAAGATCACGAAATTTGGATTTAAAACGTAAAAGTTATGAGTTTTCTAAGATTTCCTATTGATAAATAATTACTTTAATATAAACTCAAAAATAAATTGTCACAAACCTACTGTACAATTCTATCATCATGTAGAGCTCGCAAATACGAATCTAACGCAATTTGAATGGATCAAATCGGAGTTAAAACGAAGATTCTACGGCTAAAACAATCTCAGTGGCAAAACTGTAAATATCAGAAAGCGTATTTTTCTTTTTCCAAAACGAATTACGTTTTCTTTTATTAAAAACGTATTTTCCCGGTTTACGCTTTGGACTGCGGGTTACATATTTGAAAACTCCAGGGACTCTTTAGCAAAAACCCCAGCGAACCGGTATCTTCTAATCTACGCCATCCGATCTAGATCCAACGGTCCAGATCAGTCGGGGAGGAAGACGGGCGGCGCGCCGGCCGGACTTGATCCCGACGGCGACTCGCGCGGCGGCGCCATCGCCGGAAAACATCATCTCGCGCTACGGTGCACAAAAACACGAACGGAGAACACCTGCGGGTAGAGAACTCGAACGCAAACTCACCTAGGGCAAAAATAGAACCGGGGATGAAGAGAAGAACGTGCGCGGCTCGGTATGGCGGGCGGTGAAGCTCGATCTCGCGGCGAGGCAACCCTAGACCTCCACGGGAAACACCACGAGGCAGATATGTTGCGGGAGGGGGTGCGGATCCGTTTTTATACCCCGAAGGCGGTCACAAGAAAGGAAAGGGAAGGATACGGAGATCGATTTGATTCGGTTGAAGAAGGGAAAGAGGAACTCGCCGACGTCGGGAGGAGGAAGAAAGGAAGGTGAGAACGGTCACTGACCGGTGGGACCCACGCGTCAGCGACACCGGCGGAACGCGGCCATGCGCGGTGCGGAGCTGGGCTGGCGGGCCGCTGGCCGGCTCGGCCCATGGGATGCGGCGCGCGCGGGGAAAAAGAGAAGTTGGGCCGCCGAAGCAGGCCGGTGCGGGAGGGAGCGGCCCGGTAAGAAGGTAAAATCCTTTTCTTTTTCTTTTCCAATTTTTCAAATCCATTTTTCAATTGATTTTCAAATCAAATTTGAATTTGATTTAAACCACTCATCACAAAACTCCAAATGCAGCAGCATGAATGCTCAATCATGTTTCTACCCTTATATTTGATTTTAAATTTATAAAATTATTCTTATTCTATAATTGCATGATTCACAAAAATAAATATAAAAATCACATTTTCCCTATTTTTCTTTTCTTCAAATTTTAGGGTGTTACAACGATGAGCCCACCCCGGCCGCCGCACGCCCGTCGTACCTTGACGCCGCCCGTAAGGCTATTCGGGCCACGTCTACACCTACGGCAGGGGCGGCGATTGGGATGCAGCGTGTCACTGCCGTAGTGCCTGGGAGAGGGGAGCAACGTCGGTGGCGGCGTCAGCAGCGGCGCAGGTCCAGCGCGCCTGCTGCCCACGATACGGTGCCGCCACCCGCACAGGACGCTCCTCCCACTGGCGCTAGTGGCGAGGGTCGGCGCCAACGCCGAAAGCGCCACAGACTTCTCGGCCCTCCCCTGCGCGGCCATGAGCACCAAGGTGCGTGGGATGCCGTTGTTGGCCATCTGCGGGTGCCGGTGTTTCAGCGCCTCGGCCCACGGCGTCGTATCTCGGACCCCGACGGTGATGGATGGAGGATGATCTTGTCACGTGGAGAGGAGGCGCAGCCACGACTGGCTGGCACGAGGTCTGCGGCTCGTCCGGTTCCACCGGAATTGGTCGGGCGCTGCTTCAACTGTTTGGGTCGCGACCATCTTGCCGCCGCTTGCCGCAATCGCTGCAGGTGCCTCCGGTGTGGGGACGAGGGACACCACGTTCGTCGGTGCTGGCGCAGGCGGGGCGTGGCCCGTGGACAACCTCGGCGCCGGACTGATGGTAGCGATGCAGTGGAGGTTGCTGATGGGGGTGTGCCGGACACCGTCCACTGTCGCCCCCGCAGACGTCGACAGCGGCAACGGAAGCGAAAGCCCGACCGGTGCAGCAGCCTGGACGTCACTGTTGTCGCTTGTGCCCCCGAGCTCGACCCTTTGACGCTGTTGCCGCGCCTAGACACAGTGCAAGTTGGTCGGGATGTGGCGGAGGATCCAATGTTGCTGGAGATCGTCGCCTCGCTCTCTATTATTCAGGCAGCTAGAGGACCACCTCCAGTGCTTGCTACCCCCGCGGAGAGTGTAACAGAACCGCCCAATTATACGAGATTAAGTAAGAAAATCATCCAACGGACGGACAATTTACCAAACTTAAGCCCGTATAACCCGGTAGTCCGTGAAATCTCGACGGATTTCAAACCATTTCACATCACAGCCAAGATCGTAATAAGTTCAGCGATTACCTTCATAAGTTACACAGTAGCCTGCGGCACAAAATACATCGGAGTTTAAACATAGTTATTACAAACCAGTTTCAAATAAAGTAGCGGAAGCATTAGTTCAAAGCGCGCGCACACACACACATCTTTTCCAAAATACAGTGCCAGCTCGCGATCATCTCCCACAAAAGCATCAGGCGAGGAGTAGTGAGTGACCATTGCCCATGGTCCTAGGCTTCGCCCATCGCAGGGTAGAGACAGTTGATACAATAACCATAGTACATCTGTCCATCTGCAACAAGTGGGAACAAAGCCCTGAGTACGAGAAGGTACTCAGCTAGACTTACCCGACAGAACCAAAACAAAAGACTCCAAGGATCATGATAGGCATTTTGGTGGGGTAGCTGACTCATTTGCAAGAAAAGCATTTTTAGCTTAGCAAATCATTTACAAAAGCATGTCATCTTTTAAATCTTTATTCTCCTGTCAACTATGTTTGCACTTTATGCTAAAGTAACCATGTAATTAAGCAAGCAAGGATTACCATTGATATTTAACAATAATTACCATGTCATTTTCCACATAACTATCCAAGTGTTGCATCAATATTACTACGATGAAGTAACTCAAGTCAAGTGTTCACTATCCAGTGAACGATGGCGATTCGAATCGATTATTGACCAGCTGGTAATTTATTCCTCACACAAACCTCACTCACCCGCTAAAGTGAGGTATTGGTCACCGAGTCAACCATTCAGGTAAAGTCGCGAGCTTGCCAGGAACCACATGTACCCGGGGGCCGCCCGACTGCTCTTTGGCCTTATCATCGCGCCCCCGTTTCCTGCCACTACTGCTCCGGTACAGTGCGTTGCGGGCAATCTACTCGGCCCGAATAATCTCCCGGCTTCGCGGTCGAAAGGTACTTTATCCGGCCAGCTAAATGTGAGGCATGCGTTCAACATGACCCGAGGCCCGACATCGGACGGTCCTTAATCGACACAGACGGAAGACACTACAGTCCAGAACCCTGCAAGCTTCCGCCCGGTCTCATATTCATTCCCACACTTAGTTATTCTCACATGACATTTCTTTCACATAGAACCAGGTAATCCCCTATAGCTCGCGGATGACAGGCAATCACCCGACTTCTACCGGTCTAAGCAACTAAGCAAGTATTGACCGTGGACACCAGGGTGACAAGGATCGGGTAAAACAAGGTGGAACAAGGTATAATGCAGCAACGTTTGCAAACAACTCCTAAACTTAATGCATCAGATTAAGTGAAATTAATGAATAATTCTTTGCAAACCGGGGGAGAAATGCTCCGGGGCTTGCCTCGCTCGAAGGTACTGGGACGATGGTCAGGGCACTCCGGAAGCTCTTCACCGGACTCCTCTTCGGCTTCTGCTGGCTCCGGCTCCGTCACTTCGAACTGCTCCTCTGTGTCCTCGGGAACAACTGTCGGAACCACCTCCTGCGATCCTGTATGATGCAGAAGTATGAGTGCAACATGCATAGGTGCATTGCAGAAGTGACATGAAATGATGATGATGCGGAATGCATGTGATGTAACGGATGTATTACGTCATCGGATTATGTGGAACTTATGACTCTTCTACAAGGTAGTCTACGTCATCCAAGAACATGTACTCGGAAACTACCAACACTAGTTTCTACCATGCAAGAGTATTTGAAAATCGAGAGGCTTCAAAGATACACCAAAGTATAATTTTCCAACTAACTTTGCATTAAGAATAAATAGAAACCCTAATTAGTCCTAAGGTTGAACAGCAACACATGTTTTAGTAGCTCAGAAAAATCTTATAAAATTACAGTGGATTACTAATATCAAGAATAGCTTGACATAAAATTTTTACTGCATTTGGATAACTAGAACTGCCTACACAAAAATAACAAACTAGGGCCTAAAATAGATATTTAAAATACTTTACATTATGAAAAGTATCAAACAACAGATTTAGGAATTTTTCTACTATCTACTACCTAAACAAACACTATGGAAAAATTATCACTTGCATGTTTTATTCAAATTTATTTAAATAACAAAAATAACAAATATTGGTAATAAAAAGCATTTGAACTGCAACTACAAATTTTTATACAGAACACCCAAGCTATAAAATTTTCCTAGAAAGTACATGACACAAACAGATTAATAAATTTGGAATCATATTTTTCTGACTTTTCTAGGATTTATTAAGTATTTATCAAGAAAATAGCCATTTTACTATTTAATTATAAACTCTACAGAAAAGTACATCAAATATGACATGCAACAATTTTACATCATAGATCTGGTCCCAAAGAGTCCATAGAAATTTGTTTCATCAAATTTGGAGCTAAAATGAGCAAGTTACAATTTTTCTAAAGCATTTATACATTTTCTGAAAAATCAATTTCAAAAATCCTTTTTAACTCCAGCCGCTGAACTGCTAGACGCACCCGGCGATCTACACACGCGCGCGCACACAGAGACAGACAGCCGGGCCCGCGGGTCAACCGGGTCCCACGCGTCAGCCGCTCCGAGTCAAGGAGGGCGCTGACCGCGCGGATCTCGACGACGGCGAGGTCGCCGGCGACGAGGTCACCACCGTCGTGATCCCCAAGGCGAGGCGGTCCCGTTGAGACCATTGGCATGACCGGAGGAGCTCGAAATCGAGCTTGCCACCGGCCATGGCGGCTCGGCGGTGCTGCTCACCGGCGGGAGCACTTCTCCGGCCATGGGGCGGCACGGGAGATGGTGTCCGAGCACCGGGAGGAGGAGGCGAACAAGATGCTTGCGCGAGTGAGGGAAAAGAAGAGGCGGAGGCGGGGTTTCCACGGAGCGGAGAACCACGGTGAGCTCGGCCGGAACTCCGGCGAGCGATTGGCGTGGCTGTGGAGCTTACCGCGGGAGATGGAGGTGAGCACGGTTTGCGCCAGAGAGAGAGGAAGCTCGGGGCGAGATGGAGAGGTCTGCGGTGGCCGGAGCTCGTCGGAACGCGCGCGTCCGGCGAGCGCGTGCGGTGGCGGAGGCGGAAAACGGCAGCCGCGCTCGGTGAACAAGCGAGGAGGCAGAGCGGAGGGCGGAATGGCGAGGCGCGGCGGGGGGGGGGGTTAAGGCGTGGGCGCTCGCGCTGGTGGGGGCGACCGAGCGCCACCCGGCCGCTGTGGCCGGCATGCGGCCGCCACGCGGCGCGCGTGCTCTGCCGGAGCGCCAGCGCGCGCGGGCGAGGGCGCGGGCGGAGGAGGGAGAAGGCCGGCTGGGCCTGGGCCGAGGCGGGGCAGCGCGGGCGCGCGCGCGCGGTGAGGCGGGCCGACTCTGGCTCTGGGCCGAATCGGTGGCGGCGGCCCGCGAGGAAAAGAAACGAAATTTTGATTTTCGATTTTCAAATTTAAATGCATTTCAAACTTCAAACCCAATTTTGAACAAGAAGAAAGCATTTTATGGATTTGGCCCAAAAATAAAAGTTGCTCAAAATTGAATTCTCTACAACTTTGATTAAGGGGCCATTTCAAAATTCTTAATAGATTTTAAATGACAAAATAAAAGCTAAATTAGGGAATAGTTTTGAATATTTTTCATAATTATTTTTGAACAAGTTTTTGACCAAATTTGAGCTCCAAAATTTGAACTAAGGTTCCAAGTGATGTAAGAATTATGGTTGCAAGGCTTTTGATATAAGATGATTATCATATTATTATAGTCCATTAAATATAGCATGTTTAAGCTTTTATTTTAATCGAATTATACCATTATCATACATGATTATAATGATATGAATGCTATGCAATATGATTGCCATGCAAAAATGCATTGCGTAACACCGGAGTGTTACAGCCCTCCCCCCTTATAAAAATCTCGTCCCGAGATTTGGGTTACGAACCATTTATTATAAAAATCTTCATAGGCGTTCTTTAAGTATTCACCCGTTTCCCAAGATGCATCCCCTTCATCGTGATGACTCCATTGTATCTTATACGTTTTCACCACACTGTTTCGAGTAGCCCTTTCCTTGGTATCCAATACTCGAACTGGTTGCTCACGATACACCAAATCTGACTTTAGTTTTATGCCTCGAGGTTCAATCCGTTCCTCTGGAACGCGCAAACATTTCTTGAGATGTGATACATGAAAAACTGGGAATATAGCACCCATTGACTCTGGTAATTCCAATTTGTAAGCCACATGACCCTTCCGTTCCAGGATTTTATAAGGTCCCACAAATCTGGCGGCCAGCTTTCTGCGCACACCAAACCTTTTCTTTTTCATTGGCGTAACTTTTAGATAGACATAGTCACCAACTTCGAACACAAGCGGTCTCCTTCTCTTATCTGCATAACTTTTCTGACGTGACTGGGCTGCTCTCATATTCTGCTGGATGATATGAACTTTCCTTTCGGCTTCTTCTACGAAGTCAATACCATAATACCTTCTTTCTCCGGGCTCAATCCAGTTTAACGGTGTTCTACACTTTCGGCCATACAGAGCCTCAAAAGGTGCCATCTTGATACTCTCTTGATAGCTGTTATTGTATGAGAACTCTGCTAATGGTAACCATGACTCCCATGAACCTCTGGAAGACAACACACAAGCCCTTAACATATCTTCTAGAACAGCATTAACTCTCTCAGTTTGACCATCTGTTTGAGGATGATAGGCAGTGCTACGAATCAGACTAGTCCCCAAACCTTTGTGCAAGTGCTCCCAAAAGTGAGCAGTGAACTGTGACCCTCTGTCAGACACTATAGTCTTTGGTATGCCATGCAACCTCACAATCTCCGCAATATACTTCTCAGCATATTGAGGTGGTCTATATTCCGTTTTGACAGGCAGAAAGTGGGCTGTCTTAGTAAGACGATCCACAATTACCCAAATGGAATCGTGACCATTTTGAGTAGTGGGTAGACCCGTGATAAAATCCATACTTATGTCATCCCACTTCCAACTTGGTACTGACAAAGGTTGTAGCATTCCGGCAGGCTTCATGTGAATTGCTTTTACTCTACAACATGTGTCACATCTGGCCACATACGCTGCAATTTCCTTCTTCATCTTGGTCCACCAATAACGAGGTCTTAGTTCTTGATACATTTTACTGCTGCCAGGATGAATAGACAATTTAGAGAGATGAGCTTCATCCAAAATTTTATTCTTAAGCTCTCTATCCTTTGGAACAACAAGACGGTTGTCGAACCACAACACATCCTGCTCATCCACCCTGAAGTGTTTCGAGGGTTCTTCTTGAATCTTCTTTTTGATGTAAAATATCCCCTTGTCTGTTTTCTGACCTTCTATAATCTTGCTCTCTAAGGAACAACTGACCTGAATACTTTGTAGCACGGCAGGGTGCATTAGATCGAAACCATCTTCAAGCAAGGGTTGCACATTCAGACAATGTGACTTTCTGCTTAAAGCATCGGCTACCACATTGGCTTTCCCAGGGTGATACTGTACATTCAAGTTGTAGTCCTTGATTAGCTCTAACCATCTCCGCTGTCTCATGTTCAATTCTGGTTGGGTGAAAATGTACTTGAGACTCTTATGATCGGTGAAAATGTTGCACACGTTACCCAGTAGATAGTGTCTCCAAATCTTTAAGGCATGCACTACAGCGGCAAGCTCAAGATCATGTGTCGGGTAATTGATTTCATGTTTTCTCAACTGTCGGGAGGCATAAGCAATGACTCTTCCTTCTTGCATTAGCACACACCCTAGTCCTGTTTTTGATGCGTCACAGAACACATCAAAAGGTTTCTCGATGTCGGGTTGTGCAAGAACTGGAGCAGTGGTCAACAGTTTCCGCAAGGTATGGAAAGCTGTCTCACACTCCTCTGTCCACGCAAACTTGTGATCTTTCTGTAACAGACTTGTCATAGGCTTGGCAATCTTCGAGAAGTCTGGGATAAAGCGGCGATAGTAACCAGCTAAGCCTAGGAAACTCCTGACTTCTGACACTGTGGTTGGAGTCTTCCAATCCATAACCTCTTGCACTTTACTCGGATCTACAGAAACTCCATTCTCAGATAGGATATGACCGAGGAAAGGAACTTTCTTTAACCAAAATTCACATTTGCTGAACTTAGCATATAACTTATGATCTCTCAACCTGGTCAAGACAATTCTCAGATGCTCTTCATGCTCTTTCTCGTTTTCAGAGTATACTAGAATGTCATCAATGAAGACAACTACAAACTTATCCAACTCCGGCATGAAAACCGTATTCATCAGATACATAAAATATGCAGGAGCATTTGTTAGTCCAAATGACATAACAAGATACTCGTACAACCCGTATCTGGTAGAAAAGGCGGTTTTCGGAACATCTTGAGGTCTAATCTTTATCTGATGATACCCAGACCTTAAGTCTATCTTGGAGAACACTCTGGCTTTAGCTAACTGATCAAACAGAACATCAATATGAGGCAAGGGATATTTATTCTTGATGGTTACAGCGTTAAGAGGTCGGTAATCCACACACATCCTTAGAGTACCTTCTTTCTTTTTCTTTACAAACAAGGCAGGACATCCCCATTCAGACTTACTTGGGCGAATAAACCCCTTTTTTAATAACTCTTCCAACTATTTCTTCAACTCAACTAATTCATCCGGAGGCATCCGATAAGGTCTCCTTGAAATTGGAGCCGTCCCGGGGATCAACTCGATTCCGAACTCAACATCTCTATCTGGAGGAAGGCCAGGCAACTCGTCTGGAAACACATCCGGGAACTCACATACTACTGGGATCTGATGGATAGGAGTAACTTCCATGGCACAGGTCACACTCACAAGATCTGTTCTTTTAGGTAATGGTACCTGAAAAGTACCCTCTGCCTGGGGATCTTTAAGGGTAAGCATCCGACTGCTTGTATCTATGACTGCTTCCCAGTCTTTCATCCAGTTCATTCCTATTATTACATCCAAAACTAGTCCAGGCATAACTACCAGGTTCACTCGGAACTTCCGACTACCTAACTCAAGGGTTGCCCCTCTAACCATCTTATTGGTTAACACATCAGCTCCTGCTGAACTTATGCGATAACCATAACTCAATTCTGTGCATAGTTGTTCATGCTTCCGTGCAAATGCTTGACTCATGAAAGAATGCGAAGATCCAGAATCAAAAAGAACAACTGCAGGGTGATGGTTCACAAGAAACTTACCAGCAGTTACAGGCTCTCCCTCAGGAACTTCATCAATGGCGGTGTGGTGTACACGAGCATTGTAAGTCTGTTGCTTCTTTTTAGGCGGGATAAGGGCAGAACTTGGAAAAGTGGCCTGGCTGACCACAGTTGTAGCAGGGCCCTTTCACTGTACCAGCAGACCCTATAGCTCCCTTGGAGTTGCTCTGTTCTGCAGCTGCGCTGGTCTTTGTTGGCGGCACTGCGATCTTGTACGGTTTCTGTGGCCCCTTGTAATTCTGGGTTTTATGCTGCGGCGGCCTGAACCTCGCACCAGGTGCGGACGGACGATAAGATGAACGATTGGCAGGGACAACTCTGGACTGGGATGGTCCTGACTCGAACACTCTCTTGCGATTCTTGGATGCGGTGTAAGCGTTATTGTTCTTCTCTTGCTTCAAACAGTCACTGATAAAGTCGTTGAATCTGTTGCGGGTATTGGTACCCACATGCTTCATCATCTTCGGACTCAACCCTCTCTTGAAACTAGCAATCTTCTTTGCATCTGTGTCAACCATGTCTGGAGCATAGCGGCACAAATTATTAAAGGCATGCAGATACTGTGTCACCGTCTTGGTACCCTGATTCAAGGCTAAGAACTCTCCAAGCTTCATCTCAACCAACCCTGGGGGAATATAAACTCCCTTAAAAGCTTCAGTGAAATCCCTCCAAGAGATCTGGGCATTAGGAGGAAAAGTACTGCGGTGATGCTTCCACCACATTCCTGCTGGTCCTTGTAACTGATGTGCAGCATACTCTACTTTCAGAACTTCTGTCATCCTTAACACACGGAACTTATCTTCCATAGTGTTAATCCATTCTTCGGCATCAAGTGGCTCTGCTGCTTCTTTGAAAATAGGTGGCCTAGTATCCATGAAATCCTTGAAACTGATGTACTGGTTCACTCCATGGCCACCACCTTGATTATTTCCTCTTTGAACATTTTCCGCGATGGTACGCAGAAAGTCTTCCATATTCCTCTGTGATTGTTCAGTACTGCGTTGACTTCCAAGAAACTGTGTGAAGAACATTTCTGCGGTGAGCGGCGGAGGAGGGGGCAAATGTGGTTATGGACGTGGTTCCTGGTGGTTGACATTGTTGGCACCACTTCCACCAGCTCCTGCACCATTGCCACCAGTCTCAGCGGCTTCATACGTAGCACGACGAGTGTTGGCCATCTGCATATTTCAGCAACAAGCACCATTGAGTGAAGTTGTAAAATTGTGTCCGAATGAACAATCATGCCATACTGAATTCATTGGAGAGAACAAGTCATACAAGAAAACAGAGGCGCAATAATTTCATTCTAATTAAACAACAGCACCAATTAAGTTACTTTAAAAGCAACATCGCGTTCCATACAACCACGTTGCCAGCATACATACACTGGACTTTTATGCGTTCGGGTATCGCATACACAACCAAACTCCAAAAGATCGTCAGTCTCAAGGTCGAACAGGATACATCATGATACATGAAAACCAAAAGAAGGCCATCGCGTTAAGCCTAGCTACCAACGCAGGACACTATCCTACTCCTCGGGGCCATCGTCGATGTCGGAGGCGTCGCCCTCGCTACCCTTAGCTGCAGCGTCGTCGTCGATGTCCATCTGAGCGGCGTTCGGAGGAGCATACGGGCCCATCCCGTTGTAGAGGGCATGGAACTCTTCATGCAAGTTGGCATTGTACTCTTCTAGCTCCTCGACCCTCTGCCTCAGAAA
>CM039583.1:64839234-65010706 GCA_022457205.1 Saccharum spontaneum | reverse complement strand
CACCAATAACGAGGTCTTAGTTCTTGATACATTTTACTGCTGCCAGGATGAATAGACAATTTAGAGAGATGAGCTTCATCCAAAATTTTATTCTTAAGCTCTCTATCCTTTGGAACAACAAGACGGTTGTCGAACCACAACACATCCTGCTCATCCACCCTGAAGTGTTTCGAGGGTTCTTCTTGAATCTTCTTTTTGATGTAAAATATCCCCTTGTCTGTTTTCTGACCTTCTATAATCTTGCTCTCTAAGGAACAACTGACCTGAATACTTTGTAGCACGGCAGGGTGCATTAGATCGAAACCATCTTCAAGCAAGGGTTGCACATTCAGACAATGTGACTTTCTGCTTAAAGCATCGGCTACCACATTGGCTTTCCCAGGGTGATACTGTACATTCAAGTTGTAGTCCTTGATTAGCTCTAACCATCTCCGCTGTCTCATGTTCAATTCTGGTTGGGTGAAAATGTACTTGAGACTCTTATGATCGGTGAAAATGTTGCACACGTTACCCAGTAGATAGTGTCTCCAAATCTTTAAGGCATGCACTACAGCGGCAAGCTCAAGATCATGTGTCGGGTAATTGATTTCATGTTTTCTCAACTGTCGGGAGGCATAAGCAATGACTCTTCCTTCTTGCATTAGCACACACCCTAGTCCTGTTTTTGATGCGTCACAGAACACATCAAAAGGTTTCTCGATGTCGGGTTGTGCAAGAACTGGAGCAGTGGTCAACAGTTTCCGCAAGGTATGGAAAGCTGTCTCACACTCCTCTGTCCACGCAAACTTGTGATCTTTCTGTAACAGACTTGTCATAGGCTTGGCAATCTTCGAGAAGTCTGGGATAAAGCGGCGATAGTAACCAGCTAAGCCTAGGAAACTCCTGACTTCTGACACTGTGGTTGGAGTCTTCCAATCCATAACCTCTTGCACTTTACTCGGATCTACAGAAACTCCATTCTCAGATAGGATATGACCGAGGAAAGGAACTTTCTTTAACCAAAATTCACATTTGCTGAACTTAGCATATAACTTATGATCTCTCAACCTGGTCAAGACAATTCTCAGATGCTCTTCATGCTCTTTCTCGTTTTCAGAGTATACTAGAATGTCATCAATGAAGACAACTACAAACTTATCCAACTCCGGCATGAAAACCGTATTCATCAGATACATAAAATATGCAGGAGCATTTGTTAGTCCAAATGACATAACAAGATACTCGTACAACCCGTATCTGGTAGAAAAGGCGGTTTTCGGAACATCTTGAGGTCTAATCTTTATCTGATGATACCCAGACCTTAAGTCTATCTTGGAGAACACTCTGGCTTTAGCTAACTGATCAAACAGAACATCAATATGAGGCAAGGGATATTTATTCTTGATGGTTACAGCGTTAAGAGGTCGGTAATCCACACACATCCTTAGAGTACCTTCTTTCTTTTTCTTTACAAACAAGGCAGGACATCCCCATTCAGACTTACTTGGGCGAATAAACCCCTTTTTTAATAACTCTTCCAACTATTTCTTCAACTCAACTAATTCATCCGGAGGCATCCGATAAGGTCTCCTTGAAATTGGAGCCGTCCCGGGGATCAACTCGATTCCGAACTCAACATCTCTATCTGGAGGAAGGCCAGGCAACTCGTCTGGAAACACATCCGGGAACTCACATACTACTGGGATCTGATGGATAGGAGTAACTTCCATGGCACAGGTCACACTCACAAGATCTGTTCTTTTAGGTAATGGTACCTGAAAAGTACCCTCTGCCTGGGGATCTTTAAGGGTAAGCATCCGACTGCTTGTATCTATGACTGCTTCCCAGTCTTTCATCCAGTTCATTCCTATTATTACATCCAAAACTAGTCCAGGCATAACTACCAGGTTCACTCGGAACTTCCGACTACCTAACTCAAGGGTTGCCCCTCTAACCATCTTATTGGTTAACACATCAGCTCCTGCTGAACTTATGCGATAACCATAACTCAATTCTGTGCATAGTTGTTCATGCTTCCGTGCAAATGCTTGACTCATGAAAGAATGCGAAGATCCAGAATCAAAAAGAACAACTGCAGGGTGATGGTTCACAAGAAACTTACCAGCAGTTACAGGCTCTCCCTCAGGAACTTCATCAATGGCGGTGTGGTGTACACGAGCAATTGTAAGTCTGTTGCTTCTTTTTAGGCGGATAAGGGCAGAACTTGGAAAAGTGGCCTGGCTGACCACAGTTGTAGCAGGGCCCTTTCACTGTACCAGCAGACCCTATAGCTCCCTTGGAGTTGCTCTGTTCTGCAGCTGCGCTGGTCTTTGTTGGCGGCACTGCGATCTTGTACGGTTTCTGTGGCCCCTTGTAATTCTGGGTTTTATGCTGCGGCGGCCTGAACCTCGCACCAGGTGCGGACGGACGATAAGATGAACGATTGGCAGGGACAACTCTGGACTGGGATGGTCCTGACTCGAACACTCTCTTGCGATTCTTGGATGCGGTGTAAGCGTTATTGTTCTTCTCTTGCTTCAAACAGTCACTGATAAAGTCGTTGAATCTGTTGCGGGTATTGGTACCCACATGCTTCATCATCTTCGGACTCAACCCTCTCTTGAAACTAGCAATCTTCTTTGCATCTGTGTCAACCATGTCTGGAGCATAGCGGCACAAATTATTAAAGGCATGCAGATACTGTGTCACCGTCTTGGTACCCTGATTCAAGGCTAAGAACTCTCCAAGCTTCATCTCAACCAACCCTGGGGGAATATAAACTCCCTTAAAAGCTTCAGTGAAATCCCTCCAAGAGATCTGGGCATTAGGAGGAAAAGTACTGCGGTGATGCTTCCACCACATTCCTGCTGGTCCTTGTAACTGATGTGCAGCATACTCTACTTTCAGAACTTCTGTCATCCTTAACACACGGAACTTATCTTCCATAGTGTTAATCCATTCTTCGGCATCAAGTGGCTCTGCTGCTTCTTTGAAAATAGGTGGCCTAGTATCCATGAAATCCTTGAAACTGATGTACTGGTTCACTCCATGGCCACCACCTTGATTATTTCCTCTTTGAACATTTTCCGCGATGGTACGCAGAAAGTCTTCCATATTCCTCTGTGATTGTTCAGTACTGCGTTGACTTCCAAGAAACTGTGTGAAGAACATTTCTGCGGTGAGCGGCGGAGGAGGGGGCAAATGTGGTTATGGACGTGGTTCCTGGTGGTTGACATTGTTGGCACCACTTCCACCAGCTCCTGCACCATTGCCACCAGTCTCAGCGGCTTCATACGTAGCACGACGAGTGTTGGCCATCTGCATATTTCAGCAACAAGCACCATTGAGTGAAGTTGTAAAATTGTGTCCGAATGAACAATCATGCCATACTGAATTCATTGGAGAGAACAAGTCATACAAGAAAACAGAGGCGCAATAATTTCATTCTAATTAAACAACAGCACCAATTAAGTTACTTTAAAAGCAACATCGCGTTCCATACAACCACGTTGCCAGCATACATACACTGGACTTTTATGCGTTCGGGTATCGCATACACAACCAAACTCCAAAAGATCGTCAGTCTCAAGGTCGAACAGGATACATCATGATACATGAAAACCAAAAGAAGGCCATCGCGTTAAGCCTAGCTACCAACGCAGGACACTATCCTACTCCTCGGGGCCATCGTCGATGTCGGAGGCGTCGCCCTCGCTACCCTTAGCTGCAGCGTCGTCGTCGATGTCCATCTGAGCGGCGTTCGGAGGAGCATACGGGCCCATCCCGTTGTAGAGGGCATGGAACTCTTCATGCAAGTTGGCATTGTACTCTTCTAGCTCCTCGACCCTCTGCCTCAGAAGGTCTCTCTCGTTCCAGGCTTCATTCCTTTCCTGTACTAGCTGCTCTAACAGGCGATCTGCATTCCTGTTGGCCTGAGTTAGCCTCTGCACCTGCTGCAAGGAACTCTCGCCTCTCTCGAGAGCTCGGTCCCGCTGCAAGCTCATATCAGCCAACTGCTCCTGCAAGCTAGCTATGGCACGCGCTTGCTTTTTCTTCTGCTTCCTTGCTTCAAGCCGATCATCACCGCGTAGGCCAGTCAAGGTCCAATAGGTATTCTCCAGACCTTGATATGCTCTGATGGCTGCATACATGGCACTCATGGTGTGATTGTCACTAGCCCGTCCTTCACTAGGGCCTCTAACCAGGGCACTTCCTTGCGGCTGTACCCAAATGGCGTCGCGAGGATCATCTCTCGGGAAGGTACCGGCCAAAGCTGCTGCTAACTCATTGGGAAATCTGCTCATGATGTCTCGGATGACGCGAAAAGCTGCGCCCTCTGCACCCTCGACTGGAGTGCGTCCTTCGAACTCCAGATGCCAACCATCCCATTCTGGCGCATCACCAAGAGCAGGGACGGTGATCTCTACCACAGCAAGTCCATCTTCAGCTAGCTGGCTCTCGCTCCAAGAGTAAACTGGCCTTGTCCCTCCGGGTACCCCACATCATGGAGCACTCTCCAAAGCAAGGTGGGCATGCCAAACTCGCTTAGAAAAGTGTCCGTGTTGCGGTGCTCCCGCGGGGCTAGCTGACGACGGGGTGCTCTTCCTCCAGTGGACTTGCGGGCAGTCTGCTTCGTGCGGGCCATCTGTAGCACAAGTTTTAAATTACCCGGTGAGAACATATTTTAGTTGAGGTCACTTTTATCGAAATGGGATAATCCTTTTATAAGGGGAGGAATGCATGCCATGAATGGAATGCACAAACAATATGATGCATGCACGAGTCTTACGTTCTCACAAACTTATGAAATAAAAGCATCTAACGGTGAATTCGGTGGCATACAACGATCTCTCATATACGTAACTAATTCGGTCTACACGATACGCTGTTATGTACCTGCAGAAAACTCATTTCAGCCCATTCCCCATGAATGCATGAAAGCAGTAAATCTACCTACACGCTTTACACGAATCCCCAGATGCGTGTACAACGGTAGTAACTACCCAAACACATCGTCCTATTGACGACATCGCCTCAACGGACGGAACACCCACACATGCGACACTTTTATAAAAACATGTGTAAAACATGTAATTATCCAAGTATCATATAAGCACTTTCCCTAGATCGGCGGTGTATCCGATCATGCTCTCACAACTCACACTTACCGAAGCGTAGAGGTAACTGATCCATACATTACCACTTAATTAAGTGGCACTCATACAATAGCACGCCGTATGAGCAACGAAAAAGAAATATGGTGCAGAACCCCAAGTTAGTACTTAAATAGCCACCTAGAGTCCTTAACTGGGCATACAGGATATGACCACTGGCACACTTTTTAGTTTCAAAATCACACTTTTTAAGCAGGGTTTTGGTTTAAATACACTTATGAACAGTAATTACGCTAAACCATGCTCCGATGCCAGCTGTAACAGAACCGCCCAATTATACGAGATTAAGTAAGAAAATCATCCAACGGACGGACAATTTACCAAACTTAAGCCCGTATAACCCGGTAGTCCGTGAAATCTCGACGGATTTCAAACCATTTCACATCACAGCCAAGATCGTAATAAGTTCAGCGATTACCTTCATAAGTTACACAGTAGCTTGCGGCACAAAATACATCGGAGTTTAAACATAGTTATTACAAACCAGTTTCAAATAAAGTAGCGGAAGCATTAGTTCAAAGCGCACACACACACACACACATCTTTTCCAAAATACAGTGCCAGCTCGCGATCATCTCCCACAAAAGCATCAGGCGAGGAGTAGTGAGTGACCATTGCCCATGGTCCTAGGCTTCGCCCATCGCAGGGTAGAGACAGTTGATACAATAACCATAGTACATCTGTCCATCTGCAACAAGTGGGAACAAAGCCCTGAGTACGAGAAGGTACTCAGCTAGACTTACCCGACAGAACCAAAACAAAAGACTCCAAGGATCATGATAGGCATTTTGGTGGGGTAGCTGACTCATTTGCAAGAAAAGCATTTTTAGCTTAGCAAATCATTTACAAAAGCATGTCATCTTTTAAATCTTTATTCTCCTGTCAACTATGTTTGCACTTTATGCTAAAGTAACCATGTAATTAAGCAAGCAAGGATTACCATTGATATTTAACAATAATTACCATGTCATTTTCCACATAACTATCCAAGTGTTGCATCAATATTACTACGATGAAGTAACTCAAGTCAAGTGTTCACTATCCAGTGAACGATGGCGATTCGAATCGATTATTGACCAGCTGGTAATTTATTCCTCACACAAACCTCACTCACCCGCTAAAGTGAGGTATTGGTCACCGAGTCAACCATTCAGGTAAAGTCGCGAGCTTGCCAGGAACCACATGTACCCGGGGGCCGCCCGACTGCTCTTTGGCCTTATCATCGCGCCCCCGTTTCCTGCCACTACTGCTCCGGTACAGTGCGTTGCGGGCAATCTACTCGGCCCGAATAATCTCCCGGCTTCGCGGTCGAAAGGTACTTTATCCGGCCAGCTAAATGTGAGGCATGCGTTCAACATGACCCGAGGCCCGACATCGGACGGTCCTTAATCGACACAGACGGAAGACACTACAGTCCAGAACCCTGCAAGCTTCCGCCCGGTCTCATATTCATTCCCACACTTAGTTATTCTCACATGACATTTCTTTCACATAGAACCAGGTAATCCCCTATAGCTCGCGGATGACAGGCAATCACCCGACTTCTACCGGTCTAAGCAACTAAGCAAGTATTGACCGTGGACACCAGGGTGACAAGGATCGGGTAAAACAAGGTGGAACAAGGTATAATGCAGCAACGTTTGCAAACAACTCCTAAACTTAATGCATCAGATTAAGTGAAATTAATGAATAATTCTTTGCAAACCGGGGGAGAAATGCTCCGGGGCTTGCCTCGCTCGAAGGTACTGGGACGATGGTCAGGGCACTCCGGAAGCTCTTCACCGGACTCCTCTTCGGCTTCTGCTGGCTCCGGCTCCGTCACTTCGAGCTGCTCCTCTGTGTCCTCGGGAACAACTGTCGGAACCACCTCCTGCGATCCTGTATGATGCAGAAGTATGAGTGCAACATGCATAGGTGCATTGCAGAAGTGACATGAAATGATGATGATGCGGAATGCATGTGATGTAACGGATGTATTACGTCATCGGATTATGTGGAACTTATGACTCTTCTACAAGGTAGTCTACGTCATCCAAGAACATGTACTCGGAAACTACCAACACTAGTTTCTACCATGCAAGAGTATTTGAAAATCGAGAGGCTTCAAAGATACACCAAAGTATAATTTTCCAACTAACTTTGCATTAAGAATAAATCGAAACCCTAATTAGTCCTAAGGTTGAACAGCAACACATGTTTTAGTAGCTCAGAAAAATCTTATAAAATTACAGTGGATTACTAATATCAAGAATAGCTTGACATAAAATTTTTACTGCATTTGGATAACTAGAACTGCCTACACAAAAATAACAAACTAGGGCCTAAAATAGATATTTAAAATACTTTACATTATGAAAAGTATCAAACAACAGATTTAGGAATTTTTCTACTATCTACTACCTAAACAAACACTATGGAAAAATTATCACTTGCATGTTTTATTCAAATTTATTTAAATAACAAAAATAACAAATATTGGTAATAAAAAGCATTTGAACTGCAACTACAAATTTTTATACAGAACACCCAAGCTATAAAATTTTCCTAGAAAGTACATGACACAAACAGATTAATAAATTTGGAATCATATTTTTCTGACTTTTCTAGGATTTATTAAGTATTTATCAAGAAAATAGCCATTTTACTATTTAATTATAAACTCTACAGAAAAGTACATCAAATATGACATGCAACAATTTTACATCATAGATCTGGTCCCAAAGAGTCCATAGAAATTTGTTTCATCAAATTTGGAGCTAAAATGAGCAAGTTACAATTTTTCTAAAGCATTTATACATTTTCTGAAAAATCAATTTCAAAAATCCTTTTTAACTCCAGCCGCTGAACTGCTAGACGCACCCGGCGATCTACACACGCGCGCGCACACAGAGACAGACAGCCGGGCCCGCGGGTCAACCGGGTCCCACGCGTCAGCCGCTCCGAGTCAAGGAGGGCGCTGACCGCGCGGATCTCGACGACGGCGAGGTCGCCGGCGACGAGGTCACCACCGTCGTGATCCCCAAGGCGAGGCGGTCCCGTTGAGACCATTGGCATGACCGGAGGAGCTCGAAATCGAGCTTGCCACCGGCCATGGCGGCTCGGCGGTGCTGCTCACCGGCGGGAGCACTTCTCCGGCCATGGGGCGGCACGGGAGATGGTGTCCGAGCACCGGGAGGAGGAGGCGAACAAGATGCTTGCGCGAGTGAGGGAAAAGAAGAGGCGGAGGCGGGGTTTCCACGGAGCGGAGAACCACGGTGAGCTCGGCCGGAACTCCGGCGAGCGATTGGCGTGGCTGTGGAGCTTACCGCGGGAGATGGAGGTGAGCACGGTTTGCGCCAGAGAGAGAGGAAGCTCGGGGCGAGATGGAGAGGTCTGCGGTGGCCGGAGCTCGTCGGAACGCGCGCGTCCGGCGAGCGCGTGCGGTGGCGGAGGCGGAAAACGGCAGCCGCGCTCGGTGAACAAGCGAGGAGGCAGAGCGGAGGGAGGAATGGCGAGGCGCTGCGGGGGGGGGTTAAGGCGTGGGCGCTCGCGCTGGTGGGGGCGACCGAGCGCCACCCGGCCGCTGTGGCCGGCATGCGGCCGCCACGCGGCGCGCGTGCTCTGCCGGAGCGCCAGCGCGCGCGGGCGAGGGCGCGGGCGGAGGAGGGAGAAGGCCGGCTGGGCCTGGGCCGAGGCGGGGCAGCGCGGGCGCGCGCGCGCGGTGAGGCGGGCCGGCTCTGGCTCTGGGCCGAATCGGTGGCGGCGGCCCGCGAGGAAAAGAAACGAAATTTTGATTTTCGATTTTCAAATTTAAATGCATTTCAAACTTCAAACCCAATTTTGAACAAGAAGAAAGCATTTTATGGATTTGGCCCAAAAATAAAAGTTGCTCAAAATTGAATTCTCTACAACTTTGATTAAGGGGCCATTTCAAAATTCTTAATAGATTTTAAATGACAAAATAAAAGCTAAATTAGGGAATAGTTTTGAATATTTTTCATAATTATTTTTGAACAAGTTTTTGACCAAATTTGAGCTCCAAAATTTGAACTAAGGTTCCAAGTGATGTAAGAATTATGGTTGCAAGGCTTTTGATATAAGATGATTATCATATTATTATAGTCCATTAAATATAGCATGTTTAAGCTTTTATTTTAATCGAATTATACCATTATCATACATGATTATAATGATATGAATGCTATGCAATATGATTGCCATGCAAAAATGCATTGCGTAACACCGGAGTGTTACAGAGAGCGAGCATCCCGAGCTGCCATCTACGCCTGCGTGCCTAGGTGTTGGGCATGCTGAAGATCCGATGGTGATTGAGGTCGCTGCCTCGCTGCCTGTCTTCCAGTCTGCTGACGCACCATCAATGGCATCACCGTATGACGACACGGTTGCGGCCTCTGACGACATCGACGTCGGGGCCCTCTTCATCAACTCCCTTCGGCTGCCGCTACAGAAAAGTCTCCTTCACACACCTCCGCGAGCCACGCGCCAGGAGCCCGCTAGTTTGGTCCCTCGTCGCAGCGTGAGGCTCGCGGCTAAAGCTCCTTTCCGCGACCCCAACCCGGAGAAGCAAGCTAAACGTGTGTTGGTGAACAAGTGGGAACGCAGGCCCGATGACGCACCAATTGATGCCCCCGACGACCGAATTGCCGTGCTCTTCCATGAGGCGTTCAAAGAACCGGTCGATTCCCCCACTCGCGAGGCGCTGCGCGAGCTGATGTTTCCCTTGCCCTGCGAGAGGTCTTCGAGGAGGCCTGGCGCTGCTTATAGCTCCAACTAGCTACGGCGGCGCTCCTACTGTCGCAAAATTAGTTCGTAGTTAGTACAACTCTTGTATCCCCACCGCTTGCGGTGATTCATGTTGTGTGTTACTCCGTGACGCGGAACGGTGGCTCGCCGTGTCTGTCCTCGGAGCGTGTAAACTTTCTCACTTCCACTTAGTGCAACACGTGCCAATGCGTGTTTTCGAAAAAAAAATGAAACTTCAGTTGACGACTTGACGTGTCCCGTGATCCTGTCCCTCCCACAGTCCGAGGGGCGCTAAACAAGTTGCCGCATGGTATTGTCGCTGACAAGCGGGTCCCAGCAAATGGCAACGTGGGCCCCGCATGTCGGCGACATTTCTGCAATGTGTCCTGAAAGACGCCGGCGCACCTCTAGCGAAGCTCTAGGCTGCTTTAGCATGAGCAAAGAGGAACGAAGGGACACGCTTGTACTATTGTACTCCGTCCACTCAATTTGCAGCGTGTTTGAGTTTGGTCAACGATCATGGACTACTGGTCGATTAAAGAGCACATAAATAAATAATTGATGTTTCATCGTCCGTCGTCTGATAATCCAAGGGGGCCACCTGTTCAGAGTTCGTTCCAGACCCGATCGCCCGTTCCGTGACAAGAGTCAACAAGCTGCGCCTGCGAGCGAGGATCTCCTGGTGTGATCGTCATTGTCTCACCAAGCAAGCAGCAGCGAGGACAAAAAGTGTCAACGCTTTTCGAGCAGAAAGGAACCCGCAACGCCTTGTGTTCCGTTCCGTTGCAAACCAGCCAAAAACCCATTGCTTGCATTGCAGCGGTGGTGTCTTTGTGATTCTCTCATTCTCTGCTCCTTTTCCCTTTTTCCTCTGCTTTGCCCCCTCCGTCTTTAATCATGCCGTCATGATATTGTTGGGTGGGCATTGTGGTTTTCATATTGTGCTGGAACAGTGCATATAAAGTGTGTGTCATTTTTTCTGGCAATTATTTGGAAGTTTTAACCTAGTTCTACAACACTCTCTTCGTTCTATTTTACATGTCATATTAATTTTGTCCTAATTAAGTCAAATTTTGCTATATTTGACTATCTGTTATTTCAAAAAATTCTTATAGTTCAATAACCTATGAGTTATATATATTATGAAAGTATTTCTCATAATGAATCTAAAAACAAAAATTTTATGTCATGAACCTATATAATTACTTTTTTAAATCAATGACAAAAAATATAAATGTTTGACTTACGACAAATCTAATACGACATATAAAAAACAGAGAGATAAATAGCTCATGGAAAATGAGTTAAAACTAATTATGACACGTACTCTCTCTGTCCCTGAATAAATTAATTCCTAAAGTTGTCTTGTGTCAATCTTTTTTTAAGTTTGACCGAATTCATAGAAAAGAGCACCAATATTTATAGCACCAAATTAATATCATTAGATAAACTATGAAATATATTTTCATAATTTGTTCATTTGGTGTCATAGATATTGTTGTATTTTTCTATAAACTTGGTCAAATTTGAAAAGGTTTGATTTAAAGCAACTCTAGAAATTAACTTATTCGGAGACAGAGGAGTAGTGAAAAAAAGTTTGATGAATTTGCACTTTGATAAATCTTCGGTGCAGAGTATCATTTTACCTAGCGGAAACATGAAAACCCCCATAAATCCCTATATACTTAGAAGTTTTAAGAAAACAAACCGAGTTTATCCATGTACTCCATATACTCCGTACCTTTTAGCAAAAGCCGTGACTAACCTCAAGACAGTCATGTAGTTAGTCATTTTTTTGTTTCTTTTTGTGGAGTAATTAATATACACAGTGGACTAGGCTATAGCTTATAGTGTGACGAGTTAAGTGCAAGCGGGCACTTGTGCACGACCAATCACAATACCTTCTTTCTCACATTGTTGGATGCACCTCAAAAGTTAGAATTTTTTCACTCTCTCTTCATCACATCAATCTTTGGACCCATGCATAAAGTAGTAAATGTAGATAAAAAATAACTAATTACACAGTTTAGTTGGAAATCACGAGATGAATCTTTTAAGCATAGTTGGTTCACGATTAGACAATATTTACTAAATAAGATGAAAATGGTACTATTTATCAGCTTAAAATTTTTTGCAATCTAAACGTGGCCTTGGTTTCATTCATCCTCTCAGGCGCACAACTCCAATGCTCCTACCATGTCTGACCCTGCCTCGTCCACCCCCTGCATGTTAGCGCCTCATAGTAGCGCTTCTCCCTCCTGGTTCTACCTTCCACCACCTATGGCTAGTAACATTGCTGATTTTTTTTTATCACTCACATCACACGTATAATCATGGTCATCTCAACTCCATCTTCCGTGAGTATTAGGCTGCCCGCACCGGGCGACTGCAAAACGCTCGGTACGCCACATTTAGCGTTTGCACGTCCGCACCGCGCAATGCGAAACGAGCCGGCATCGTTGCGTTCGCTACAGTAACACACCACAAGCAACGTTCGTGCGTGAGCGCCTGTAAAAGGGAAGGAGGAGAGAGAAAGAGAGAGGAGAGAGGAGGGAGGAGAGAGAAATAGAAAATAGAGAGAGGATATGAGATGGTTGTTGATATAGAGTATGATATAGAGTAAATATGGGTGCAGGAGGAGTTGGTATAGAGGTGAGAATTCTAGATGACTAGGACGGAATATTTCTTTAGAGGTGTATTTAGAGAGTGGTGCGGTGCGGATAGCCTTAGGCTTTCTGCACTGCGGTGCTCTAAACGTTCCTGGAGTAACGAATACCGGATGAAAAGCCTGCACCGGTGAACGCTATCCAGTACGCTATTGTTGCGTTCGCTACAGGATACGCTATTTATGGCGTCTGCGCGTTCGTCCGGTACCTGCGCACCATAAGGCCCAGGGAGGGAGAGCGTGAGAGAGAGGAGAGAGAGATGCGGGCCTTACTTTTTCAACTTGCTAAAAACTCATAAACCAAAAACCCAAATTAAATTCCGATTACACCATTAAATTTGTTGCAATAAATTCTTCAAAACAAGATCTCACATGGATATATTTAGATAAAATTTATTTATAGACATGTGGGTCCTATTGTGGATAGAGGATGATATAAAGTATGGATAAGTGTGGGAGAAATTGATATAAAGAATAGAATTTCGATGACTAAAATAAAATATTCCTTTTAAAAGATAAATTTAGAGTACCACAAGTACAGATAGCCTTGGTGGTCTCCTTAGACCGTAGGCTCGGATGCCAGGTAAAGGAAAAAAGCAGGGACCTCGATGGCTTTGTGGATTGCTAGATAGAGTAGCTTCCAGAAGAAGTCGGCGCCTCACCTGACAAATCGCAGAAACACATTTGGATCTACGCGTTGGGGCTTAGACTGTCCGTACTGACATACTCTAAATGATACTCTAAAGCTTTAGAGTATGAATATAGAGTAGTATAGTGTTTACTCTATTCTTTCTCTTACTCTATATTTAGAGTAGTATAGTGTTTACTCTATAGTGCGCAGTGACGGGCCCTACTAGCTAAACCAAGGAAAAAATGCTATAACTCAGAAACTAAAAATCCAAATTAAATTTCGATTGCACCATTAAATTCGTCTCAATAAATCCTTCAAAACTAGATCACTCATGGATATATTTAGATAAAGTGATAAGTAGGTCCCACAGTAGATAGAGTAGATAGAGGATGATATAGAGGATGGATGGGTGCGGAAGAATTGAGTATAGAGGAGAGAATCTTGCTGACTAGGACGTATAGAGGATGAATATAGAGAACCATGAGTGCGGATAGCCTTAGCATGCATTTTCTCGAGAGCACGGGACGAGTAAAGTGACCGAGTCAGACTACCGCATTCATAGACCTCTATATTCATTCTCTATATGTCCTAGTCAGCAAGATTCTTTTATCTATACTCAATTCTTCCGCACCTATCCATCCTCTATATCATTTTCTATCCACTCTATTCACTTGGGACTTACTTATCACTTTATTTAAATATATCCATGTGTGATATAGTTTTGAAGGATTTATTGAGACGAATTTAATGGTGTAATTGAAATTTAATTTGGATTTTTGGTTTATGAGTTATAACATTTTTTTTCTTTGTTTAGCTAGTGGGGTCCACCACTATAGAGTATAGAGTAAACACTGTACCACTTTAAATATAGAGTGAGAAAAATAATAGAGTATCATTTTAGAGTACCCAGTGCAACAGTTTTTACTCTATATTTATACTCTAAAGCTTTAGAATATCGTTTTAAGTACCCACTACGGGTAATCTCACAAGATGCCATAACATGGAGTGGTTGGGACAAGAAGAAAGTGACAAATATACACTGTGTTAGAAAAAATTAGTTCTAATACATCCACTCCTATGCGTATTATAGTTTTTTTAAGACAGTTGATAGTGTATGCCCACATTGATGATGCTGTTAGGGTACGTTTGAGAAACATATTCCTCTGTTCGGCTGAGCTTATCAGCACAGTACGGCTTATCAGTCGTGGAACAGTGTTTTTCTCTCACAGCAAATCAGCCACAGCCGACTTATAAGCCAAAAAAACAGCCTGTCGAACAGGATCATTTAGTTCAGGCAAGAATCTCAGGCATCCGATTTTAATTTCTGGGACTAGGGCCACGTTTAGATTGCAAATCTTTTCAACCCAATGAATAGTACAACTTTCGTCTTATTTGGCATACATTGTTCAATCGTGGACCAACTAGGCTTAAAAGATTCATCTCGTGATTTTCAACTAAACTGTGTAATTAGTTATATTTTTTACCTACATTTACTACTTCATGCATGAGTCCAAAGATTGATGTGATAGAGAGAGTGAAAAAATTCTAGCTTTTGGAGTGCATCTAAACAAGCGTAGATTAAGCCTTTGTTTAGTTCCCGAAATATTTTGGAAAATGTAACTGTAGCGCTACTGTAGCACTTTTGTTGTTATTTGACATTTATGATCCAATCATGGCCTAACTTGGCTTAAAAGATTCGTCTCGTCCATTTCGTCTAAACTGTATAATTAGTTTTATTTTTTATTTATATTTAATACTTTATATATGTGTCTAAAGATTTGACGTGACAGGAATCTGAAATATTTTAGAAAATATTTTAGGAACTAAACAGGGGTGTCTGGCCAGGGCTCGGACGCCGACCAAACTCGTCACGACTGTCATGCCTCAGTACACTCTCCTTTCTGTCCCAATGTCTATGGCTGTGTTTAGATCCAAATTTTGGAGTGCCAAAATACACTATAGCATTTTGTTTGTATTTGGTAATAATTGTCTAACCATTGACTAATTAGGCTCAAAATGTTCGTCTCGCAAAGTACAATCAAACTGTGCAATTAGTTTTTGATTTTATCCACATTTAATACTCCATACATATATCGCAAGTTTGATGTAATAGGGAATCTTTTTTTATATAGTGTATTTTTTAATGGATCTAGACACAGCCTATATAAATGTCTGGAAAGTGAGAGACTCGTGCTAGAATCGAACGCAACGCACAGCTCGGAGGAGGGACGGCAAGGCAGGTGCCCGGACGGAAAGGATACCGGGACGGGGCCCGCGAAGTCAGCGACAGGACGGGGGCCTGACAAGTTGGTTGCCAGTGCACGCCTTGACCGGCCGGGTGACCCCACGCACGCTCGCGAGTCGAACCCGTCGCGTCACCTTTCCAACCCGCTGTCGGCCGAGACCCCACGCGTCCGACGTTGCATCCGGATCGCGACGGGGCGGGGCCGAGGGACCCACCGCCAAACCTGCTCGAGTTCGACGCGCAGCCGCAGCTACGCCTGTCAATTGCGATTTTTTTTATTTTTAATACTTTTTAAAAACTATTTTTAATTTTATTACTGAAAGTTTTTTTTATATCTAACATTTTTTTTTGCCGCTCCCCACACGAGGGAGCGACATTTCAACTTTGCCGCTCCCCACGTGGAGGAGCGGCAATGATGCTGACGTGGCAGAAACTAAAAGCGGACACGGGGCTGCCGCTCCCCCCTGGAGGAGCGGTAAACCTACCGCTCCCCAGACCAGAGAGCGGCAAAAGGGTTGCTTCTGCCCCCCGCCGACAAAACATATCCTCCGCGCGTGCGCCCCCTCCACCGCCGCTCCTTGATCTGGGGAGCGAAAAACCCCCCTGCTGCCGCTCCCCAGATCAAGGAGCGGCAGCGGGGGACGCGATATGTTTTACGTCATGCCACTAGGAGCCGCTGCGTCTGTCACTAGGAGCTGCTAGACACCCGCACCCCCCCTCCCGCGGAAGGACGCCGGGAGGCGGCGGCGGCAGCGCCCCTCCTCGCACACGCTCGCTCCCCTCCCCCCGACAAGGTGAAGGGTCGAGATGACGGACTAGAGGAGGGGTGAATAGTCCTTTATAAAATTAATCGCGTCGGCAAACCGAAACAAATGCGGAGTTAAAACTATCAATCTAGCCAAGACTACTCCCCTCTATCTAAGTTCACAAACACCTCACAAAGATCCTAATTATGTAACTAAGGTGCTTTCCTTAGCAAGAGCTCTCCTAAACAATTCTAGAGTAAGATCACACAAACCTATGCACTAGTACTTTAGCAATGTCGGGGAGCTCCTACATAATTCTAGTAAGCAAAAGCACAAAGCCACATATGCTCACTAGCAATGCTCAATAGCAAGGCAACTAATGCCAAACTAGAGAGCGCAAATTACTTAGCTACACAAACTAAGCAATATGACTAACAAGGTTACACAAACCAAATTAGCCACGCAACGGGAGCTACTTCTATGCTACACAAGCAAGAAGGTAACTAGCAAACTACACAAGCAAACTAATTACAAGAGCAACTACACAAGAACAAGTATATGAATGTAAATACAAGCTTGTGAATCGAAAGAAAACCACCGAGAAGATGTACACAATATTGACACGGCGGTTTTTCACCGAGGTTCACTTGGTTGCCACCAAGCTAGTCCCCGTTGTGGCGATACACCCACTTGATGGATCATGAGCTAATTGACTATCAAGAGTCAAACCCTCAGCGGGTGCCGCACATCCACTCTCAAGATGAGGATCCTCTAAGCCACGAGCTTTACTAGAGTTGCTCTTCGCGATCCCCGCGGGGTGAGCACAATCCCCCTCACAAATCCTCCTCTGGAGCCACGCACAATCTCCACGCGTGCTTCAACAGAGTCGCAAGCCACCAAGCCATCTAGGAGGTGGCAACCTCTAAGAGTAACAAGCACCACCGCCTTGCAACTCGATCACCTAGTGCCACTCGATGCAATCCTCACGATGCAACGCACTAGAATCACTCTCTCACTTGATCGGATGATCACTATCAAGCTCAAGTGAGTTAGAGGGCTCCCAAGCACACCAACCCAAGCCACCAAGGCCTAAGGGTGCTCAGCTGCCGGCCATGGCTGGCCACATCTATTTATAGATCCACAACGAAATAGAGCCATTAGAAACCCACTAGGCGTTTTTCAGGGGCGACAGACGCTGCACAGTAGAGTCCGTCTGAAAGGTCCTTGTTTGGTTTTGGTAATTGAGTGACAACCTTAGGTGGACTAATTGTGTTTATGTGAGATACACAGAAAATTAGTCCACAGGTGATGGTGTCATGAAGGAGCTCATTGCATATGAGACATGACATAAAGTCATATGACCAAGGTGGAAAAGATCAAGATGAGGCTTGGCTTGATGGACCGGTTGTAGGGTGAAGGGCAAGTTATGTGATGGCTTGGCGCCGAAGGACCAAGGCAACGGTGAAGAGCAAGTGAGGTCAAGATCGATGAACCAATATGGTCACATGATGAAATGAAGTGGATCATATCATTTATGATATGGCTGGTGCATGTGTTGCATCAATGTCGGAGGAGATGTAGTGGAATGCGCAAGGCAAAGGTATAACCTAGGGCATTTCCATTTCACCGGTCATAGGTGTGTAGAGAAGTTGATGACCGGGTTTAGGATAGATGGCCGTACTATCAAAAGGGGTAAACTTGTTTGCATATCGGTCATCTAGTGCAAGGGGACTAACGTCTCTATTTTATTGTGGAGTTATAAATAGACGTTATGGCCAGCCATGGCCGGTAGCTAAGCACACTTTGGCCTTGGTGGCTTATGTGGTAGTGCTTGGAAGCCCTCTAACTCACTCATGCTTGATAGTGTTCATCGGATCGAGTGAGAGAGCGATTCTAGTGCGATTGCATCGTGAGGTTGCATCGAGTGACATTAGGTGATCGTGTTGCAAGCCAGTGGTGCTTGTTACTCTTGGAGATTGCCACCTCCTAGACGGCTTGGTGGCTCGTGGCTCCGTCGAAGCTCGCAAGAAGATTGTGCGAGGCTCCGGAGAAGCTTTGTGAGGGGGATTGTGCTCACCCCACGGGGATCGCGAAGAGCAACTCTAGTTGAGCGTGTCATTGAGCTACCACACTTGATGGTGGGTTCTTGCGGCGCCTTTTGAGAGGCTCGGTGGGTGACCGATTAGCCGCCGAACTACAAAGTGTTGGTCGACACAACGGGGACGTAGCTTGGTGGCAACCAAGTGAACCTCGGGAGAAAAATCACCGTGTCAATATTGTCTACTCTTCTCGGTGGTTTGCCTTCGTGCAACACAAGCTTGTATTTACTTTCATATATATATCGTGCTTGTGTAGTTGCTCTTGTTCTAGTTGTGCTTGTGTAGCTAGCTAGATATCTTCTTGCTTGTGTAGCTAGAAGTATCCCCTTTGCGTTGTTAATTCGGTTTGTGTGACCTTGTTAGTCACATTGCTTAGTTTGTGTAGCTAAGTTATTTGCTCTAATTTGGCATTGGTTGTCTTGTTATTGAGCATTGCTAGTGAGCTTAGGAGCTTTGTGCTTTTGCTTCGCTAGTTGTGTAGGAGCTTTCTCGGTTGGCAAAGTACTAGTGCATAGGTTTGTGTGACCTTGCTCTAGAATTGATTAGGTGAGCTCTTGGTAAGCTTAGCACCTTAGTTGCTTAATTAGGATTTTTGTAAGGTGCTAGAAAACTTAGATAGAGGGGTGTAGTCTTGGCTAGACCAATAAGTTTAATTCCGCATTTGTTTCGGTTAGCCAACGCGTTTAAGTTTTAGAAAGGACTATTCACCCCCCTCTAGTCCGCCATCTCGACCCTTCAAGTGGTATTGGAGCCGGGTCTCTCATTTGCGGTCTTCACCGACCCGAGAGGATGGCGGCTTATGGGCTAGATGATTGTGTGGAACATATTTTTGATGGCACTCACTATGCACGGTGGAAAAATCACATGCTTGATTATTTTCGTGCTCTTGGCCCTAAGTTTTGGTGGATCATAGTTGTTGGCTTTTCTCATAACTTGGATGGGTGTGGTAACCGTACCCAAGCTTAAAAGGATTGCCGAACACTTGATGCACAAGCTAAGTTTTATCTAATCAAAGCTTTGAATGATGAGATTTTTGATAAGGTGAGGGGTCTCTCAAGTGCACATAGCATATGGACGGCGCTCAAGCATCACTATTGTGGCTCCTTAATTTGGGATGATGGAAAATTCAAGAAGGATGATCACATAGTGATGGAGGTACATGAGGATGTTGAGCATGACCACAACGAGGTGGTTGTGGAGGATTGCTCCACCTCAATGTCAAGTGATGATGATGATGATCATGCCACAAGATCACTCGACAAGAATGATGATAATGCCACAAGTGATGAAAGCAATTATTCTACTCCATGCACACTTGATGGTGAAGATGATGGCTATGAGAGTGATGCCTCAACAAGCTCATCAATATCATCACATGGTGACACTAAGGTATCTATTGGTGGTTTTGTTGTTGATTGTGATGGTCCAAATTTTGAGCTTTTATATAAACTCTCAAAGGCCCTAAGAAATGAGATGACAAAAACAAGTAAATTGAAAAATGAAAACTCATTTCAAAACCACATGTGAACAACAAAAGCATCTACTTTATGTTACTACTTGTTCACATGAGGAGCTAAAATTGACTCTTGAGGAACTTAGTGTTGCTCATGATAATTTGGCACAAGAACATGCTTTACTCACTAAGAAGCCTTCTAATAAAGAAACCAAATCTAGTAAGATCTCATCATTTGTGTCAAATGATCAATCACATATTACTAACCCTTGTGATATAGGCAAGAAGTATGTATCCACCTCTTGTGATGATTTATTAGATATGCCATGTTTTTCACAATTAAATACTTGTTCTACTTCTATGTCGTGTAAGACTAACATTTTGAAGGAGAACAATGAGCTTAAAAGTGAAGTGAAGAATTTGAGCAACAAGTTAGAAAGGTGCTACAACTCAAAAGTCACCTTTGAGCACATGATGAAGACTCAAAGAAACGTTGGTGACAAAAGTGGCCTTGGGTTCAAGAAGAAAATGACAAAGGGCGAAAGAAAGCAAGAAAAGAGGATGAAGAGGCTACTCCAAAAGAAGCTCTCGCATTCCATGTGCTATCGATGCCATGAAGCGGAACATCTTGCTAATGGTTGTCCAAACATTGAGAAGCTCACGAAGATGAAAGAAGAAGAGAGGCTAAAGCATGTCAAGTGCTTCAAGTGCCACACTTGGGGTCATCTCATCTCAATGTGCCCAACCAAGCAATTGGTGAAGCAACAAGTAAAGCCTCAACCAAAGCCACTAGTTGAGCAAGAGAAGATACCCCAAGAGCAAATCAACATCAATCATGGAGATGATGGTGACTTGATGAAGAAGAAGAAAAAGAAAACAAGAAGGGGTGGTAGAGCAAGGCATCCAATGCAAATTCAAGATGCCAAGATGATGAGCAAGAATCAAAATGTGAAAAGAAATTTGACTCATCAAGTGCTTCAAGTGTGGAGATATATGACACTTTGCCTCGGGGTGTCCTACCAAGCTTGAGAAGAAGGCTCAAGCAACTCATGAGAGGTAAGTCAATGAAAAGCATCACATGAACAATAAAGAAAATGCTCAATCAAAGAGAAGATGCTATTCATGTCGGGAAAGGGGACACATGGCACTTTCATGTCCCCTAGGTAACACTTCTAAGCATATTTCAATTGATGATACTAATGTGCTTAGAAAGGATGTAAATGGTACCTCTATTGTTGCTATTGCAAAACATCCCGCTATTCATACTAAGGCAATGCCTAAGTATGTTGCACCTAACTTGAGAAGACCCAAACTTGTTTGGGTACCATCAAAGAGTGGATGATTGTTTGTAGGTACCATCGGCATTGGAGGCTTGATTCAATTGGTTTCATTTTGTTCATCATATATTGAGTCAAGTTATGAAGCTCAATGCATATCCAATCCCAATGCCAAGTCAAAATAAGTGAAGTCCAAGTGCTACAACATACAAGTGCAATGTTAAAGATTGTGGTGATTTATTGGATATATTTGATGGCTTGCAAATATTCAAGTTGAAAGATTGCTATTGGATGATCATGAGCTAACCAAGGTATATCTCTTGTTGATCATTTCATTTGGGTGCATATGAGTTGATTGAATTGGATATATATATATATGCAATGTTGTTTGCTATGAGATGTTCGAATGGATAAAATGCTTAGTAATCAAGTTTGGATTGATTTGTGTTGAATAAATTCATGAAGATGACATTTAGTAAGTGGATTGGATGGATATATATCTTGTGAAAGTATTCAAACAAGTTAGTTTCAAGTTTGATTCATATTTGATAAAGTATTGCTCAATGTATTGAAATCTGTCCAAAGTTGAAAATCTGAGCTAGCAGTGATCAAGTCTGAGTTTGGATGATCAAATCTATTTGGATTGGCTTGAAGTTTGGTATGCATGCTCTAGACTTATGTTATAAGATGCTGTACAAATTTTATGAGAATTGGATAAGAGATGCTTCGCTTTGGAGTACATCTTGTCAGCTATAGTGCAGCAGTTTTCAACATATAGCAGTGTTGAAAGATTTGAAATCTGGTAGCAATCTAGATGTCAAATGAATCTCAAATTTTTACAGCTGCTAGATGACTTAGTTAAGCACATCTCCACCAAATTTTATGGCATTTGGATCTGTACATTGGGAGATATGAATTATTCTTTGAAGGGTACAAAATCTGCCAGAAAAGTGACAATCATTGGATTAATCTAGAGTCACTTTGATTGAAAGGTCCTCAAGTTATAAACATGTTTATAAGTGGTTGAGGTACCTAAGTTTGGTTTTGGATTGATCTAGAAGCATGAAGAGCAATGAGTACAAGAACATTTGATTGTGGAATGTATTTGATGTACATGTTCAGTACTCAAATTTAAAGATCAAGATTAAACTTAAGATGAAGATGAAGTTTAAGTTCTTGTGATGATTAGAGATCATTTGGTAGAAATAAAAGGACTTAAACATGTAGGAAGAGTTGGACTCAAATGTAGATTCATGGATTATTCATCAAGATTGAGTTCATCATTTGGATCAATCAAACTATATCATTTCAAGTGAGTATCAAGAGTGGTTCTTTGGAGAAAGGTCACTTCTCTCTAGTGAGGGGCTTGCCGCCGTGTGTAGGTGAAATCAAGTTTGGGACTTGGAAGGCTAATATGGAAGTGGTGATCCGAGGAACTTGTGATGCTTAGTTGAAGCAATCAAAAGGGTTGATCAAGAAAAGCAAGCAACACCCAAAAGTCATGTATTTCAAGTGGTATTCTAAGTAGTTCTCTCATGCAAGCATTGATCAAAAAGATGAAGCAAGCCAACCATAACTCAAGAGATAGTGCACTTGATCATAAGTAGTTTTCATTTCATATGGGTGAAGAATGGATTTATCTATGATGATTGGTCTTCACCAAGCTTATAAATTGGACTTCACATTGCTATTGGAGTAATGAATTGGAATCTATGTGACTATCCTCTACTCCAACATAGCAAAGGTATCATTGTAATGTGTATGATCATCTCATCCCTTACTAGTATGCGGTTAGTGCATATAGTACATGCTTATTACGATCATGCATTACAACTGAAATGTTTAAATTCATAGCCTAGCACTATTGCTTGAATTGTTTAAATGATCTAGTGGTATGTGTATGAATTTGTTCATAAGCTAGTGAACCCAAGTACTTGATCTAGTTTGGATTGCTAACAAGTAACAAGTACAACATTGGCAAGATAACCCTTAGCATGAGGTGTGAAGAAGCTTGTCATTGGATCAAACCAGACTTGGGATCTTAGGAAAATCAACTTAGTTCAAGTCATACTAGAAGCTCATGATGATGATAAGAGTACAGAAAAAACAACAATGCAATCGGATATCTAGTTTTTCAAGTGTTATCTGGACTCATTTGATTTCTCACATGGTATTCACAAGTGATGTCTAGATCAACTTACAAGTGATATCTTACAAATGGTACTCATGAAGATAGCAAATGTTCAAGAAGTGAATATTATTGCCAAATCCTTCAAAGTGGATCCATACTAGAAAATTCTTTCAAATGGTATCACATTCCTACTCATGGTATCTTCACGTGGTATCATTCATGCAAGACGATGGTTTCACAAGTGATCCTCAACTTTAAGTGATCAAATCAAGAAATGCTACCCTCATCTTCAAGTGGTATCTCAAGTGAATGACACATGCTATGACATATGGGGAGGAGCCCCACCGATTAGTATCAAGGTCAAAGATCCTATGTGGTATCTCAAGAGCAACCATAAAGTTTGTCATTCCAACATATGTGGTAATGTCTATAAAAAATGCAAGATTCAAGTCTCAACCATCTACCCCAATGCTAGTCTTTGCATCAATGAGAAGCACACCCTTTATGGAAATTGATGACAAAGGGGGAGAAGTTGGAACAAAGATATGTCAATACACCAAGAGAGATTGATTGGGAGAGAGATAGATTTGAGGAGAGATAGATGATATTGGCAAAATTCTTGGACAAAGAAAGCACACAAGTAGGGGGAGCAAGCTCATGAACTTTGATTGATTACATTTGATATGTGCATATTTTATGTGCTTGCTTGCATTGCATAAAGTTCTTAAATTCAATATGCATGCTTGTGTGGTGTATGCTAGTTATAGAACTTGAATGATGATTTGATAACTAGCATACATAGGATGTTAGCTAGACTTGTGATTATCATGCAAAAACTAGAACCATGCTTATAATGTTGATCTCACGGGGTTTCTAGTGTTTTTTATGTCTAGCTACTCATGATGCTAAGGATGATGGCAAATTTGTGATTTTTAAATGGTATCAAGCTATCAAATGGTATCAAACTACAAAGGTTTATTCTATACACGTTAGCATCACTTAGTAGTGCTAACCCTCCCATAATTTTCATATTCATGCATATGTGTGAGCTTGAAACCAAACCATTTGAGCACATATGTAGGGGGAGTTATCACTACCAAGTCGGATTTTATGGTGCTTATCCAAATCCTAACATAGAGCTTAAATGTTGGATAAGTGGCATAAAGTCCAAAAGAACTTAATTTCCATATCTTTGTAGAATTGTCATCAATTACCAAAAAGGGGAGATTGAAAGGTCCTTGTTTGGTTTTGGTAATTGAGTGACAACCTTAGGTGGACTAATTGTGTTTATGTGAGATACATAGAAAATTAGTCCACAGGTGATGGTGTCATGAAGGAGCTCATTGCATATGAGACATGACATAAAGTTATGTGACCAAGGTGGAGAAGATCAAGATGAGGCTTGGCTTGATGGACCGGTTGTAGGGTGAAGGGCAAGTTGTGTGATGGCTTGGCGCCGAAGGACCAAGGCAACGGTGAAGAGCAAGTGAGGTCAAGATCGATGAACCAATATGGTCACATGATGAAATGAAGTGGATCATATCATTTATGATATGGTTGGTGCATGTGTTGCATCAATGTCGGAGGAGATGGAGTGGAATGCGCAAGGCAAAGGTATAACCTAGGGCATTTCCATTTCACCGGTCATAGGTGTGTAGAGAAGTTGATGATCGGGTTTAGGATAGATGGCCGTACTATTAAGAGGGGCAAACTTGTTTGCATATCGGTCATCTAGTGCCACTTGAGCGATCTAACTTTGCATACGTGCTAGGATCGAATGGCGAGGCAATTTGAGTGCCTAACCCTTTGAAAATGTTTGTAAAAATTCTAACACACATGCACATGGTGTTTTACACATGGTGGTGTTGGCACATTTGCAAAGGAGAAGGTTTTGGAGTTGGTGTTGATCAACTTGGAGAAGAGAGAAAGGTTTTTCGGTGTTCTCCGGACACTAGGATGACTCTTGGAGTAGAATACTGCTTTTATCCATTGTGAATTAGATCAAGTGCTTTAGTGGGTTGTGTAGCCCTCTGAGTAAGCTTTCCAAAATGTCCAAGATCATCGAAATCGGAGTTCGGAGCTAAGAGATATCGCCGTTTTCCCGAAGAGTGGTCTGTGACCGGACTCGTGACCGGACGCGTCCGGTCAGCACCTGCGCGTCCGGCCAGTGTTTTTCATGGGCGAAAGTGACCGGACGCGGCAGCGAGTCCGGTCAGTGATGACCGGACGCGTCCGGTCGCTTCGGGAGCTTACTGGAACCTCTCTGTTCGCTGTTTCGCTGCGACCTACGCATCCGGTCCCGTTAGTGACCTGCGCGTCTGGTCAATACAAGTTTATACGCGCGAAAACTAGCCGTTGGAGCACGCTACTGACCTGCGCGTCCGGTACGTTCGATCGGCACGTCCGGTCGACCCGAAACTTGCCCAGTAAGGGGACTAACGGCTCTATTTTATTGTGGAGTTATAAATAGACGTTGTGGCCGGCCATGGCCGGTAGCTGAGCACACTTTGGCCTTGGTGGCTTATGTGGTAGTGCTTGGAAGCCCTCTAACTCACTCATGCTTGATAGTGTTCATCAGATCGAGTGAGAGAGCGATTCTAGTGTAATTGCATCGTGAGGTTGCATCGAGTGACATTAGGTGATCGTGTTGCAAGCCGGTGGTGCTTGTTACTCTTGGAGGTTGCCACCTCCTAGACGGCTTGGTGGCTCGTGGCTCCGTCGAAGCTCGCAAGAAGATTGTGCGAGGCTCCAGAGAAGCTTTGTGAGGGGGATTGTGCTCACCCCGCGGGTATCGCGAAGAGCAACTCTAGTTGAGCGTGTCATTGAGCTACCACACTTGATGGTGGGTTCTTGCGGCGCCTTTTGAGAGGCTCGGTGTGTGACCGATTAGCCGCCGAACTACAAAGTGTTGGTCGACACAACGGGGACGTAGCTTGGTGGCAACCAAGTGAACCTCGGGAGAAAAATCACTGTGTCAACATTGTCTACTCTTCTCGGTGGTTTGCCTTCGTGCAACACAAGCTTGTATTTACTTTCATATATATATCGTGCTTGTGTAGTTGCTCTTGTTCTAGTTGTGCTTGTGTAGCTAGCTAGATATCTTCTTGCTTGTGTAGCTAGAAGTATCCCCTTTGCGTTGTTAATTCGGTTTGTGTGACCTTGTTAGTCACATTGCTTAGTTTGTGTAGCTAAGTTATTTGCTCTAATTTGGTATTGGTTGCCTTGTTATTGAGCATTGCTAGTGAGCTTAGGAGCTTTGTGCTTTTGCTTCGCTAGTTGTGTAGGAGCTTTCTCGGTTGGCAAAGTACTAGTGCATAGGTTTGTGTGACCTTGCTCTAGAATTGATTAGGTGAGCTCTTGGTAAGCTTAGCACCTTAGTTGCTTAATTAGGATCTTTGTAAGGTGCTAGAAAACTTAGATAGAGGGGTGTAGTCTTGGCTAGACCGATAAGTTTAATTCCGCATTTGTTTCGGTTAGCCAACGCGTTTAAGTTTTAGAAAGGACTATTCACCCCCCTCTAATCCACCATCTCGACCCTTCACCGTCGCTCCTACGCGTGCCACGTGTCCCAGCGACCGAAAACCAACGGTCGAAACTCATGCGTCAGACGCGTATGTCGCGGCAGAGTCATGCGTCAGACCCCAAACCCCTTACTACCGCTCAAACACCGTTGCCTTCGCAAATGTGCCAACACCAACAAGTGATCACCACCTTGTGCACGTGTGTTAGCATTTCATAAATATTTTCTCCTAAGGGGTTAGGCACTCAACTTGCCTCGCCACTCGATCCTAGCATGTATGCAAAGTTAGATCGCTCAAGTGGCACTAGATGACCAATATGTAAACAAGTTTGTCCCTCTTAATAGTACGACCATCTATTCTAAACCCGGTCATCAACTTCTCTACACACCTATGACCGGTGAAATGGAAATGTCCTAGGTTATACCTTTGCCTTACGTATTCCACTCCATCTCCTTCGACGTTGATGCAACACATGCACCAACCATATCACAAATGATATGATCCACTTCATATCATCATGTGACCTTGGTCCATCGATCTTGACCTCACTTGCTCTTCACTGTTGCGTCGGTCCATTGGCGTCAAGTCTTGCTCAAGTTTCACCGCCTCACGGTCCATCGCTCCAAAGCCTCCGACTCGCCCTTCAGAGATACGTTTAGTTGGTATCATTAGTAAAGTTAGCATAGTTAGTATAGATATTATAAATAGTTATTTTAGTTAGTATGATTAGTAAAGTTAGTATATGTATTATAAATAGTGAGCCCCCTTCAGAGATACGTGGTAAGATCCTGGGTCCGTGTATTTTGGGTGGGTTGTATTCTAGTTTTAGTAAATTGTAACATCAAGGTGAAACCTCGTTTATGTATGTAGGCCAGACAATTGTCATTGATGTCCAACGAAGCAGCGTTTCAACTACACAATTGCAGGAACAAAGGGCGAGACACGCTTGAGACATTTGTGCACGTAAGCAACACGTTGAAAATATCCTATCATGTTATACGAGTCAAAAGGTTGTCCTAAATAATATGAGTCAACACATATGTTTGCAGAAAATGAGCAGGAGTTTGAGGAAGCTAGCCCAGAAGTTGAGCTGCATGGACACTCCGTGGGAGCCGCCAACAAACCCTCCGCGTTCCCAGAGGACAACCGCGGGCTCTTCGGACCCCGTGACAAGGTCCACCTCCGGCGCGCGTACACCACCACACCGCCCCGACAAAGGCCCCAGTTGAGGTAGAGGACGACGAGGACGATGACTCAGAGTCGTCCGACGAGGACGAGGCACCGGGCTTCGGCATACCCCAGCACAGGAACCCTACGCAGCAGGGCCCTTCCCACCTCGGTCCTTTGCAGCAGGGCTTCTCCCAGCCAGACCCGTATCCACAGGGCTCTATCCACCTCGGTCCTTTCTAGCGGGGCAACTTCCAGCACGTACCTTTCCAGCAAAGCCCCTACCAGCACAATCTACACTAGCCCAGCCCGTACCAGCACGCCCCGTCCCAGCCCAGCCCGTACCAGCACATCCCAGTGGACCCTTCCCAGCACCAGAAGATTGGCATGTCGCAGCTCTTTGATGCCCCGTTGGGAACCCAAGGAGACGAACAGGTAAAACTAAATAAGCAAATTTCTTATTTGCCTAGCCCATGTTATGTAAGAATGCCACAATCTAATACTGATTTATCTTTTATCTGAGCAGGGGCCAACCTATGTGTAGGAGACGAGCCATGCGCATGGCCAAGGACTGCAACACCGTCATCGGGACCACACGGACGTTGGCTACACCCCCAACGTGGTGCCTACCAATCCGAAGAGACGGGGGCGGCCGAGGTAGCCCTACACTCTTGGGACATAGAGTGCATGTAGCATAACAATTATATAAGGATAACATTTCAACGATCAAAAAATTATTTATGTGTTACTTATCAATGTCATATATACTGCAGGTTCACTTGGTCATTTTCATGGCAAGATGAAGTTGGAGACCCTTTGTTGCACTCTATGTCACCATTTATGTATCCAAGTTATTTGTCGAAGAATCTACTTAGTGTTGAACTTATGTGTCCTAGCAGTGTGTCGAAATAATTTGCAACTACATGTATTTAGAACTAATGGATTTGAGCTTGTAATGTGATGTTTTATGTGTTCTAGTGAACTTATAATGTGCAACTTGTAATGTGCTTACATTCTACTTTTCAAGCTCACTGGAGCGTTTGACGACGTGTAACAGTGTTTTATGGCTGCCGCTCCCTGGCTGGGGGAGCAACAACTCTGCCGCTCCCTGCCTGGGGGCTGTGTTTCCTGCTGCTCCGTGCTTTGATCGGTAACCTCGATCACATGTACTTTTTTATAATACTAGGACATGTTAGAAAGTGATATGTTGGAAATAAAACACTTGCACGATCGAGGGAAACAGTAGTCATATGGTACACACTTATTACAAGGTTCAACAGTTTCACTACCACTTGCTCCAACATGAACATAGTTCAAACTCAAACACTGATATTAACAAACTAAACAATGGCATGTTGCAAACTAAATCTAGCATGCCTAATAATGGTACTACATATTGAACTGAGTTACGCCTTCCCCACAGTAACCCCCTAGTGACGTCTGCGGTGGTGGTGCCGGAGGAGAAGGAGGTCCGTGCTTCTTATGGTATGGGCACTGGCAGTACGGATTATTGCATAGTGGCTCCTCTGCATCGTTGATGCTGTCGTCCTCTGACTTGTCCCTGTTACCACTTCTAGGGCCATACTCTAGATCAAAGATGCGTTCCTGTAGATATGTGATGTATTATTGATGGGATAGGTAGGAGGAGGATCGACCCATCGAGTGAACTCACAGTTATCTGGGCAGCTTGAATCCTAAAAACGCATCTACCAATAAGTACTTCTACAAACCAAATGCAAATATGAAAAAAAATGAGAGTTAAAAGGAAATACAAATCCTCGCGGGCATCTGAAGAAACGACGGCCTCCACCGTCATAGTCGTTGTACATCTGCACGACGCAATCCTCACCGTGGCGGCATTTTGGCCAATCTTCCGTGCGGTTGTCGTATGATCTAAGAGGTCTGTCGCGGGTGAAGTCACTCTTGCTCTCCAAAGGAAATTGTTCTATAAGTTCCTCAAAAGAATCAGGACCCAGAGAACCCTCCCACATAATCGGAGTTTCCTTCCTCACTCTATTTCCTCTACCTTTGCTTGACGAACTTTCGCCCGACATTTGAACTACAACTAAACAAGAAAATAACTTATGTGATGGCCGAGAGGGGGGCGCGGCGCCGAAACAACGAATGGTCAGAGCTCAAGAGGATAAGAGAATAAAAGACGCCCTGCGCTTGCCGCTCCTTGATCTGGGGAGCGGCAATGATGCTGAGGTGGCGGTGACGAAAATTGGGCACGGGGCTACCGCTCCCCCTCTGGAGGAGCGGCCCGCTCCTCCACGTGGGGAGCAGCAAAATTAAAATGCTGCCAGGAGCGGCAAAAAATGTTAGATATAAAAAAAATTTTAGTGCTAAAATTAAAAATAATTTTTAAAAAGTGTTAAAAAAAATCTCGTTTGCCTCCCACTCCGCAGCCCTCGCCGGCGGCGAACACCACGGTCTGATAAGAGGCGCCGAGGATCGAAAGAGCCCGCCCGCGGCCCGCGCATGCAGCGTAGGTGATCGGCGGCGGCTCCTGCTGGGTGTGGCACCGACGAAAGGCATGAGGCATGGTTCCTGTTGTGCTTGCGCATGCGGCCCCGTTGTGGCGTGGCACGGGGAGGGGGAAACCAGGCGTGGTGGCTGCCGCTGTGCATGCAGATGCGAGAGATGCCAGTTGCCCACATATCAGTCGGTCCCGTCGTCGTCGCGGCCGCGCCAAAAGCCAGCGACACCGGCCTTTTTGTTTTTCAATCCTCCGGCGAGCCCAACAGAAGAAAATCTCGCCTCGTCTCGGGTCGGGACGTCGTGTCGTGTCGCGTGTGCTCTGATTCCCACCAAAAAGGCCGCCAGCCTAGCAGGAGGGAGTACGTGCTGCTGCTGCTGCTGCTGCCTGCTGCACGGCCGGAGCGGACGGACGTGCTGAATTGAAGTTTTTCATCGGCATTATAGCTCGCTAGGATCGACTCGGCTGGTTAACGAGCTAAAATTTAAGCTCGACTCGGCTCGTTTAGCTCGCAAGCAAGTTCGTTTAGCTCGTGAGCTGGCTTGTCAACTATTACAACTAATGCATAGATCATAGTTAATAAGCCAGCTCATAAGTAATTTATTCTTTGCATACATCACCACAAGTAAATAAATAAGTGTAATACATACATCAATTCTATACTTCAATCTCGCAACTATAACACAAAATTAAGCTTAATTGTTGCTACTTTAGGCTGTCGAACTACAGAGTACTTGGCTCGTTTAGCTCGCAAATTGGATTCGAGCTAGCTCATTAACCTGAGGAGCTAAAATGCTAGCTTGACTCATTAAAAAAAATGAGCCAGGCTCAGATAAGCCGAGTTAGCACCGAGCCAAACGAGCTAGCGAGCCAAGAATTTGTCGTCCGGCAGAGTGTACGTGTGGGCGTGTGGCTACATTTTCACGCGCGAGGAACCACTTGGACGCCATTTGGTGGAACGAGAAACATGAGATTTTTTTTCCTCGTGATTTTTACAAGAGTACTTTTAGCCCCTCGTGGCATTGCAACTTGTCATGTCGATACATAGAGTACTCGTCGAGGCTAACAGGCTACGGCGGTCTGCACGGGGATAGCACGGTCCCAGTAGTATCCTACTGCAAGCATGCAACGTTTTTTTTTTGAAAAAAAGTCTGCAACGTTGACGTACTAGGCCCTACTAGCTAGTGATGATGTGAGATCAAGGATTCTGCTACAGGCTACAGCAACACATCGTCGACATTCGTCGAGTAGTGCTGTTTGGCACCGTTTGTTTTTAGAGCTCCCGACGGCTTCGGCTCTGACTCTTCTGTGTATTATATTGCAGTAACAAGTTAATTTTCCTTTTTCTCTTCACTAGTTCACTGATATGAATTAGGAACCAGAAACTATTATTTTGACTTCACTAACTTCAATTCCGCATCCTTTAACAAAAGAGTCAGAGCGATTTGGAGCCATGCTAAATATAGGACCATACTATTTGCATCTGTTATTGGGTCCACATATATATTGAAAGTGAACTATGCTAATAAATCTCTCAGTAAAAGGAATGCATGGGGCATGCACTTCACAATCTCAAGCTGATATGGTTAAACCTATTGCCCAATCAATTCTTTTAGTCATTTTTTGAATCCTAGAACATTAAGTTTTTTTGGGGGATGGAGGGAGTAGTGTTTAAGCCTAATAATCATTGTTCCCTTTAAGTAGTCTCAAAAAACACAAAGCTCATTGGCACTTTTTCACTAACACTAATATCCTACATACAGTACACACTGCAGAAGATGTTGATTTTCTTATAGGTAGGACATTCCTGTTATAAAATGTATACCTTTATCTAAAGTAACTACTTAAATACATTATTCATGATATTAGTATAATTTACAATATATATATATATATATATATATATATATATATATATATATATATATATATATATATATATATATATATATATATATATATATATATATATATATATATATCGTGTATACATGTGTACTTGATCTATGTGATAGCACAACATTAATGTTTAGTTTAAGTTATTTTTTATATCAATAGCAATATAATTTGAAAAATTTATAAATAAATAGGAGCAATTTATGATTATTTGGACATTCATTCCTAATATAGATGTGGATTTAAAGGGTATTTTATTTTAAATAATAATAAAAGCAGTAATTTAGATGCGAATTTAACCGTTTTATATATATTATCTATCATAATGCCATGTGGGTAATTTACACGCAAACTTAGGTCTACTTTAGATTATGTTTCATAACATATAGGTGGTAATCTATATAAAAAATTTATTGGTTATTGTTTTCATAATGTTAGAGGTGGGTCTTTTTTTTAGAAAACAGAATATTACTAGATCCAATGACTAATCAATGATGATTATAGTCACTTAAGTGTTCAATTAATACTCAATAGATCCTTCTTGCTTCCATGAAAAGTTTAGGGTCTATTTTTTCTAGCATATATTGTGAAGAATAACATGGAGTTCCGTTAGGAGACCACTAATTGGTAATAGTAAGATAGTTAGCCTTTAAATCAACACAATGGCACTGTTATAATGAAAATACTACTGCTCTTGTTACATCAATAAAAAAACAGAAAATGAAATTATTATTTTGGGATTAGCCTAGTGGTATTTATTTTTTAATATATCACTCCTAAAATAGGCGAATTGTCAAATAAGTGTACCGTTACCTCGATTATGTCACATGTCAAATTGATGGGCGAGATGGTAGACAAGAAAAGGAAGAGTAGCAATCGTGTTCCTCGCAAGCTTGCCCATGCATTAATTCTGAAGCCCAACATCCGTTTGCATGCGTATGCCTAGTTGCCTACCTCCTCTTGTGTTGCCTACCTCCTCTTGCATTAGTATGTGGGCAATCAGACACGCACGCCCCTCAATCACCCTCGTAGAGCTGCTCTTGCTTATCCATGCGTCCACCAACTTGTCTTTCTGTTATTAAAAAAAACTTGTCTTTCTCTATTGTTTTAGCCATTCAATTGGATTAAGGGTACTCACAGCCTAGAACTACATGATTTATATGTTAATTAATTAGGAATTCAACTAAACAAAATGATAATATAACATTATAGTTAAGAAAAAAAGAGATAAAGAGATGAGAAAATACAAATAAGAAACCATAGATACACGGGAACCAAGATATGAGAAATGTACTATATGCAGATAATATGTGGCTGGACAATTTTTTTAAGAAGCCATTTATTGAGAATATGGTATCTATGTATAGTGTCTACATGACTAGACAAATATTGGGACTGTCCTAAGTTTGTACCCTCAGGGCACTCCCAATGATATGACTATAATAATCTCCATGCTATTTAATATAATACCACGTAAAACATTTCCTGATGCAGAAATAATATTAAAAAGGAGAGAGGAAAACTAAAAGAAATTAGGTCTACGCAAAAAGGTCTTACACAGAAACCAAAGTTAAAAGAACTACATAAAATCCATTGGAATATCATCACAGATACATAAAAGATACTACATAAAAGACTACTGAGGAAGATGATTAGAGAGAAAGAGAGGACAAAAATGATTAGAGGAGTTTATTTTGCACTCCCTCTGTTCTAAATTATAAGACGTTTTGACTTTTCTAGATTTGTTGTTTTTGTTATTTACTTAGATATACACTATGTCTAGATACATAGTAAAAGAAATGTATCTAGAAAAACTAAAATGTCTTTGAGTAGCAATTAGACACTGTACATTACGAGCTATAGGCTTTTAGATGGTGTCTATCTAATATGGCATATTATTTACCCTCATGCCTCATAGGACTCCTCTTCCCCGTGCTAGGGTATTTTAATGCTCCAATACTTTGATTTTTTTCGCCTTTATATTAAGTTCAACCAGTGCACGACACCCTCACCTTAACCTCCCCCTCTTCCATGGCTTCCACCGCTAGAGCCACTATACTACAACAATCTTTTGACGCATTAGGCCCCATTTGGTAGGTCTCTGGCTTTGACTCTTCATGTAAAGCAGCTTCCGTGGTGGAGTAGAACCACTTTGAAAAACTTTTAGCAAAAAGGACTTCCGTGACAATTTTGTAATAATTTATATTAAATTTGTAAGTTGGAACCAAGAGAAGTTATTTTTTTCGATTCTGATTGCTCTTTACAAAAACAACTCTAGCTCCTGCGGGCTCCTTTCAAGGAGCTTTTTTTTATATGCTCATTTGATGGGACTCCTTGCAAAGAGACACAAGAGCCTTGCCAAAGGAGGCCTTAATCTCTTCCAATTTAACACCCTATCTTGCTATACTCGGAGAGGTCCCTTTCCAAAACTCTAATCTCTAGACCTAACCGTTGCTAGTACTCTTTTGCAGGGTTTAAAGCAACTTCAATTTCACTTGCAAAAACACTAGCCATATCACGGTTCACATGAACTCCTTTTATTTCTCTCATTCAAATAAACTAGGATCCAATAAAGTTAGTTTTTTTGGCAATAACTGAAGCCGGTTGAAACCTTGCCAAATAGTTTATAAGCTTGCCAGAGTAGTAGAAAACCCAACTCAACGAAAAATGCAGCAAAAGGTTAGCAAGGTTTTCATGTTTTCCCCCCTTTTTCTTCACAGAAAATACTTGGCGTATATAGTCTATGCGTATAGTTATCAAAAAACCTATGCGTATAATTCCGATCAAATCTCAATAATACATGCGGATTTGCGTGGCCTGAATAAGTATTTTCATTCAAAAATAAATAGAAATAGGGAATCTTCCCGGTTCAAAAGAAATAAATCTCAATAATACATCAGGTCAGGCGTGTGGGCCCATGCTGCAGGTCAAATCATTCCAGCCACTTCATTCGTTTTCGTTCCCACACAAGTCACAACCATGGAGGGGAGGGCCGAGGACGAAGGCAGGAAGGATTCTGAATCCATCATCCATAAAAAGGACGCCAACCACTCTCTTTCTACGAACTCCATCTCTCTCCTCTGCTCCTGTATCTCCACCTCACCTCTCTCTCTCTCTCTCTCCTCGGCCTTGCTCTGCTCTACTCACTCCCCCAACTGCCAGCCGAATTCTCTCTCTCTCTCTCCTCTGTTTAGCGAGCAGCTCCGCCATTCCCCAAGCACAACAACTCCTTCCAGAGGCGGACGCAGTCGGTGCCATTCAATGCCCTGACGGCTGCCCGGCCCATGCACTGAGACACAGGGCGCCTCTGCTGTCTGCTCTCTCTCTCTCTCTGAGACACGACGCAGTCACCGCCACCTCCTTTAACTCCCCTGCCTCGTCGCTTCCCGACGCTGACTCGCTCGGGAGCCCGTGCGCCCATGCACGCACCCGCCGCATACGTGCGCCTCCTTACTTGCCCCTGCCCTGCTCATGTACCCTCCACAATCTTACACCTAGGAGGAGGCTACGAGCTCAAGCTCTTGGCTAGCTGTGGCGAGCGGCGAGCATTGAGTTGAGGGGCACCGAGAAGATGGCAATGACGCGGCGGTTCTTGGCGCCGCTGATGATAGTGGCGGTGGTTCTTCTGTCATGCATGGCGGCGGCGGCGGCGGATGGCAACGGCGACGTGCTGCTGCAGGTGAAGAGCGCGTTCGTCGACGATCCCCAGGGGGTCTTGGCGGGCTGGAACGCCAGCGCCGGCGTGTCGGGGTTCTGTTCCTGGGCCGGCGTGGCGTGCGACGAGGAGGGGCTCAGGGTCATCGGCCTCAACCTGTCCGGCGCCGGGCTGGCCGGGACCGTGTCCCGCGCGTTGGCGCGGCTCGACGCGCTGGAGGCGATCGACCTGTCGTCGAACGCGCTCACGGGCCCCGTCCCGGCGGCACTCGGCGGGCTGGCCAACCTCCAGGTGCTGCTGCTCTACTCCAACCAGCTCACGGGCGTGCTACCGGCGTCGCTGGGGGCGCTCTCGGCGCTCCAGGTGCTCCGCCTCGGCGACAACCCGGGCCTGTCGGGCGCCATCCCGGACGCGCTTGGCAAGCTCGGCAACCTCACCGTGCTCGGCCTCGCCTCCTGCAACCTCACCGGCCCGATCCCGGCGAGCCTCGGGCGGCTCGGCGCCCTCACGGCGCTGAACCTGCAGCAGAACGCGCTGTCCGGGCCGATACCGCGCGGCCTCGCCGGCCTGGCGAGCCTCCAGGTGCTCTCGCTCGCCGGCAACCAGCTCACGGGCGCGATACCGCCGGAGCTCGGGCGGCTCGCGGGGCTTCAGAAGCTCAACCTTGGGAATAACTCGCTGGTGGGCGCCATACCGCCGGAGCTCGGCGCGCTCGTCGAGCTCCAGTACCTCAACCTCATGAACAATCGCCTCACCGGCCGCGTCCCGCGCACGCTCTCCGCGCTCTCGCGCGTGCGCACGATCGACCTGTCCGGCAACATGCTCTCTGGCGCGCTGCCCGCCGAGCTCGGCCGCCTGCCGGAGCTTACTTTCTTGGTGCTCTCTAACAACCAACTCACCGGCAGCGTCCCCGGCGACCTGTGCGGCGGCGATGAAGCGGAGTCGAGTAGCCTCGAGCACCTTATGCTCTCCACGAACAACTTCACCGGGGAGATACCGGAGGGGCTCTCGCGGTGCCGGGCGCTGACGCAGCTCGACCTGGCGAACAACAGCCTCTCCGGCGGTATCCCCGCCGCGCTCGGCGAGCTCAGCAACCTGACGGACCTGCTGCTCAACAACAACAGCTTCTCCGGCGAGCTGCCGCCAGAGCTCTTCAACCCGACCGAGCTCCAGACACTGGCATTGTATCACAACGAGCTCAGCGGTCGGCTGCCGGACGCCATCGGCCGCCTCGTGAACCTGGAGGTGCTGTACCTGTACGAGAACCAGTTCGTCCGCGAGATACCGGAGTCCATCGGGGACTGCGCGAGCTTGCAGCTGATCGATTTCTTCGGGAACCGGTTCAACGGGAGCATACCGGCGTCCATGGGGAACCTGTCGCAGCTGATCTTCCTCGACTTCAGACAAAACGAGCTGTCCGGCGTGATCCCGCCGGAGCTTGGTGAGTGCCAGCAACTTGAAATTCTTGATTTGGCCGACAATGCTCTGTCCGGGTCGATTCCCGAGACGTTCGGGAAGCTCCGTTCGCTGGAGCAGTTCATGCTGTACAACAACTCGCTCTCCGGTGCCATCCCGGACGGCATGTTCGAGTGCCGGAACATCACGAGGGTCAACATCGCGCACAACCGGCTCAGCGGCAGCCTCCTACCGCTCTGCGGCACGGCGAGGCTGCTGTCGTTCGACGCAACCAACAACTCCTTCGACGGCGGGATCCCCGCACAGCTCGGCCGGTCGTCGTCGCTCCAGCGCGTGCGCCTGGGGAGCAACATGCTCTCCGGGCCCATCCCGCCATCGCTCGGCGGCATCGCCGCGCTGACGCTGCTGGACGTGTCAAGCAACGCGCTCACCGGCGGCATCCCGGCGACGCTCGCGCAGTGCACGCAGCTCAGCCTCGTCGTGCTCAGCCACAATCGCCTGTCAGGGGCGGTTCCGGACTGGCTGGGCTCGCTGCCGCAGCTTGGCGAGCTGGCACTCTCCAATAACGAATTCGCCGGAGCAATCCCGGTGCAGCTCAGCAACTGCTCCAAGCTACTGAAGCTGTCGCTCGACAACAACCAGATCAATGGAACAGTGCCTCCTGAACTAGGCAGCTTGGTGTCCCTCAACGTGCTGAATCTTGCACACAACCAGCTCTCAGGTCTGATTCCGACGGCGGTCGCAAAATTGAGCAGTCTCTATGAGCTCAATCTGTCACAGAATTACCTGTCCGGTCCGATCCCTCCGGATATTGGCAAGCTGCAAGAGCTGCAGAGCCTGCTGGACTTGAGCAGCAACAATCTCAGTGGCCACATTCCTGCATCACTCGGTTCACTCTCCAAGCTTGAAGACCTGAACCTGTCCCACAATGCTCTGGTCGGCGTGGTGCCGTCGCAGCTTGCTGGAATGAGTAGCTTGGTGCAGCTGGACCTGTCCAGCAACCAGCTAGAAGGGAAGCTGGGCACTGAGTTCGGCCGGTGGCCGCAGGCCGCCTTCGCCGACAATGCAGGGCTCTGCGGTAGCCCCTTGAGAGGTTGCGGCAGCAGAAACAGCCATTCGGCGCTGCACGCGGCGACCATCGCGTTGGTGTCTGCGGCAGTCACGCTGTTGATTGTGCTCCTGATCATCATGCTTGCGATGATGGCAGTGCGCCGCCGGGCCCGGGGAGGTGAGGTGAACTGCACGGCGTTCTCGTCGTCGAGCTCGGGCAGCGCAAACCGGCAGCTCGTCGTCAAGGGCTCGGCGCGGCGGGAGTTCCGGTGGGAGGCGATCATGGAGGCCACGGCGAACCTGAGCGACCAGTTCGCCATCGGGTCCGGCGGGTCGGGCACGGTGTACAGGGCGGAGCTGTCCACTGGCGAGACGGTGGCCGTGAAGAGGATCGCGCACATGGACAGCGACATGCTACTGCACGACAAGAGCTTCACGCGGGAGGTCAAGATCCTGGGCCGCGTCCGTCACCGGCACCTGGTCAAGCTGCTCGGTTTCGTCACGTCCCGCGAGTGCGGCGGCGGCGGCGGCATGCTCGTGTACGAGTACATGGAGAACGGCAGCCTCTACGACTGGCTGCACGGCGGCAGCGACGGCCGGAAGAAGCAGACGCTCAGCTGGGACGCGCGGCTCAAGGTCGCCGCCGGGCTGGCGCAGGGCGTGGAGTACCTCCACCACGACTGTGTGCCCCGGATCGTGCACCGGGACATCAAGTCCAGCAACGTGCTCCTCGACGGCGACATGGAGGCGCACCTCGGCGACTTCGGCCTCGCCAAGGCCGTCGCCGAGAACCGGCAGGCCGCCTTCGGCAAGGACTTCACCGAGTCAGCTTCATGCTTCGCCGGATCATACGGGTACATCGCTCCAGGTAATTTCAACGGCAATCTGAAATGCTACAGAAACTCAAGGGTTCAGTTACTGACAGTGGACGTGCCACATTATCTCTGCAGAGTGTGCTTACTCCCTGAAGGCGACGGAGAGGAGCGACGTCTACAGCATGGGCATCGTGCTGATGGAGCTCGTCAGCGGGCTCTTGCCGACCGACAAGACCTTCGGCGGAGACATGGACATGGTGAGGTGGGTGCAGTCAAGGATGGACGCGCCGTTGCCGGCCCGGGAGCAGGTGTTCGATCCTGCTCTGAAGCCGCTGGCGCCGCGTGAGGAGTCGTCGATGACGGAGGTGCTGGAGGTGGCGCTCCGGTGCACGAGGGCGGCGCCGGGGGAGAGGCCGACTGCGCGGCAGGTCTCGGATCTGCTGCTCCACGTTTCACTCGATTACTATCGTGCCTGCGAGAAGCGTTAGGATTTCGAAACTGGGATTAATTTGTCTGTCCTAGCCGCTGCTTTCTCTGAGTCGTGCTTCAGCTAGCCTATGGCTATCTTTCATTCATGAAACTAGGGGCAAAAAGCTTGTGGTTTTTAGGGTTTTTTAATTGAATCAAGTCAAAAATGCCCTTCAAAATTGGATTGCTTAATATCAAATTTTGAGGTCCCTTGTACAAGCATTTGGACATGTCCGGTAACGAGGCACACCAAGGCAGGATGGCTGAGATTTTTTCCTACTCATTCTGCAAATAGCTGAAACAGACGGGTAACAGTATTGCGATTGCGAAATGAGACAGGCAGTACTAAAGTGCTCATAGGACGACATGATTGTAGTATCACTTTAAAATATGAAACCTTGGCAAATACAGGTCTTGCGAATCATTATGTCCAATGAATAAAAGAGCAATGAAAGAAATGTCACCAGATAGGAGGAAGAATGGAAGAGAAAAAGTTGGCATTGCAAAAGCACAATCATGATAATTTAGTAATTTTGCATCAGAGAAAGTAAGCCATCAGAGTCAGAGCCCATAATTGGCGTCTTACATTGGTAATCCATCAGATCCATTGTGAACCCACATTTTATTACAAAACCACAGTTGAAATGTGGAGCTGAGACAACAACTAAAACGATGGGGGATCCTCAGTCCTGACCATGTGTACTGACAACATGTTGCAAAAAATACAGGTCGCTGGAAAACAAATCTGGACATCTATTCATCATCATCTGCATAAAAGGTGGAATGGAAAAGTTGTTAGGCCCCATGACTACCAAACAGAATGGTTAAGACAGGAACCAGCTGTTCCGAGGGCCTCTTATGTTTTTACGTTGGTAAATACTGGTCCAATGGTCAACTGTTTCCAGCCACTTTATAGATTCACAACTATAAATAGCATCATCCAGGTATAGGTTAGCCATGCATCCACATCTTTGCAGCTCTTCTCTTTCATCACCTTCTAACTGAAAAATGGTAGTAAAACCTTCCAATTTGCAGCCATAACAAATTCCTACTTGGAAACTTTGTTCTGGTTTAACCTTCAATCTACAACCAGACTTTGTTCCGTAGCCAATTAGAGATATTAACTATTTGTTAAGTACTACAACTATCTAATATGGTAAAGTTAGATCATGTAGGCCAACAGCTTACTGATATTAAGCAACATTATAACAAAATGAGACAAGCATTTAGTTACGCAATCTTTCCGTCAGTAAAGTGAGAATGAAAAATGGTATGCTCTCCATCATAATTAACAATTAACAAAGAAAATGGAAACATTTGTTTTGGGTTTATAAGGGAGAATTTAAAAAGGAGAAGCAAAAGTCAACAAAATATTAATAAGCCAGTGCAAAATGTGTGCCGATTCAAATAAGAATGTGATATTAGGTTCAGATTTTGACCAATATAAGGCCTTTGAAAGGGACAGAAGTAGTGTCACCTAATCCAAGTACTCTATTTATAATAGAGATAGGGCCAAAGGATGGAACTGAAACCCCCTCTTGCAAGGTACCAATATGGCAGGACTGAAGATTAAATGTCCTCAGAAGAAAGTTTCTACATTCCCATAGCAAATATGACTGATAGGGGTTGCTGATGGTTTAGCCACTCAGCACTACTAGAGAACAACATTCACACTAATCGTATTCAAAACAATCTTCAAAATACAGAATTTTGGAAACCAACCAAGACAACAGTTTACTCCATTAGTTTGAAAGACATCTTATTCGAATTGGATACTGTAAAAAACACAGTAAAAACAAACAGGAGCAAATTGCGACCCTAGCCCTTTTGCACTACATTTGCAAGGATGGCTGTGGATATTCACATCACAAAAAAGGAATTTAGGAAAAAATTCAATCTGTTCATAATTCAAAGATTCCATCAGGAAAATTCTTCAGCCATCCAATTTCAGACACAACAATCAGCAGGGTAGCAGTTTGGGTCAAATGAATTCAGCATAGTTCCATTTTTTATGGAAGTAAGGGAATCTAGTTTTTTTTTCCTTTCTTTTTTTTTTTGGGGGGGGGGGGGGGGGGTGTCTTAAGCTCACCCTACCCCCTGATATCATAAATGAAAGTTTTTCAAATGATTTGAAATTTGTATATCTTTCCTCGGCTTCAAACAAAGCTGAAAGAGAATTTTGCCAATGTAGCTCATGGGAGATGTGTTCCATTTCATTTTATGCAAAGATCCTGATACAGAAACTTAAGGATTTCCATGTCTGAGCAATTTGTGATACGGCAGCTTTGTTTCACACTTGGACAGTCAAATTATAGACTTTGTCGATCTCTTTATCTTTGCTGTCAGCAAGGCAGATTGAAACATAAAATTGCAGATCAAAATGGTGTAACTCGAGGGAGTTCAAAAAATCAAATGTGTGATTTTTTCCTTGACTATTGCATTAAGCATAAAAGGGTTTTAGAAACAACCCACACACAGACACACTCCATTCTTCGAACACTGCCAACTCTTCTAATAGCATAGAATTACTGGCGATAAAATTGGAACAAAATGATACATCTGCTAGCTCTTCTAGTAGCATTGCTGATGGATGAGGCAACATCGCAGATTATATGCGAGAACTACCGGCAACAATAGCATAATGAATTTGCAAACATAACATGCCAGAGAAAGTTAGCACTGTACCAATGTAGCGTTGCTCGTTGGCTAGCCTGGCACGCTCAAGCATCTTGTCGAGGTCCTCCTTGACCTTCTCGTCAAATTTTACCAGCTGGTTCACAAACACTGCACCGAGACCCATCCCCAACACATGCTCCCATGGATCTATAACAATTTAGACATAAGAGGCACATGAGAATGAATCATCGTATCTAAAAGGAGACTGGTACAAAGCACATAATGAAATCATGAATGATAAGGCCTTGTTTGGATGTAGTCGGATTCACATCAATCCACGTGTGTAGGGGTGGATTGAAGTGGAACTTGAACTAAATTCCGCCCCAATCCACCCCAACACATGTGGATTGAGGTGTCCGACAACGTCCAAACAAGGCCTAAGGGGGAATGGGGAACAAAGGGGGAATCTCTTCGACAGTATGACCTCTTAAATCAAGGTGAAATGGTAAATTCTAACAAAAAAAGGCTGAACTTAAATTCCCAAATTGCGCACTTTCTAAATCAAATCCTAATATTTCGCCGTACAAGGAGAACCCAACAACCGAGTCTGAATCTAGAGCCCACCACCCCCAAAATCAAGAACCATATCGCATCTAGGACTCCAAAGGCCAAGGGCGCCCAGACCAAGCGAAACACCACGGGGGGCAGGTGGAAATATCGCAGATCAGATGGAATCGGGCGCCAGGACGACTCATGGAGCGCGGGACGCAATGCGGAGACAGATCAAGAAACGTAGAAATGAACAGGGACTTACGGCGCATGTAAGGGAGCTTGCGGAGGGCGTTGGAGTACATCTGGGTACCCAACCCCAGGAGGGCGCCGATGATCGTCGGCGTCGCCGGCATCCTGCTGCTCTCCTGTCCTGTCGGGGCGAACGGCGCGGCTGCGGCGGGGGGAGTGGACGGCAAGGTCGGGGAGAGAGCTGTTGGGACTTGTGGTCAGTTGTGACCGGAGAGGGCCTTTCCTACTACCTGTTGGGCTTTGTTGCGTGGGCCTCCAGTTTGTGGGTCTAATGAGGGTGTGGCGGAGGCCGGAGAGCAAGAAGCCCATGGGCCTAATACAGCTTCATTTGGTTTGCAATTTCCTCGCCATCGTTTTTTAGTTTTTCTCCCCTGAAAAAAAAATAAACAGGAGTGTTGCGTTGTACTCCCTTCATAAAAAAATAATTATGAGGTCGTGCTAATCAAACTAGCTGAAGTTTAACAAAAAATTATAATGAATAATATTGATATTTATGTCTATAACTAAATTTGTTATAAAAATATATTCTATAATTAATCTAATGGTATTTATTTTGTTTAAAAAATGTTGTATAATTTTAGTCAAACTTCGAATGGTTTGACTTCTTGAAATGTGATAATCGTATTTTCTTTGTATAGAGGGAGTACTCCTATCAAAGGCGAAGAATAATGTTTGATTACTCAACATGTCATAGTCTTTTTTTTTCGACGAAACGTGTCATAGTCGTCAACTGGTTTATATTGTAGCATGAACTTAAAAGAAGAGACGTGTCATAGTCGTCAGCCGGCTTATCAACACAGCCGAACGGGGCCTTTGAAACAAATTCTTTGCATGAGTCATAAAACTAAGAAACACGTGACACATTTTGAAACAAACCAACTTTTAGAGACGTGAACACCAAAAGATAGCCCGTATGCTCAGGTAAATAAGTAAAAACTTGTACGAGTCTTTTTAAATTTTATAACTTACTTACAAATTACAAAGGTAGCTTGTTCCTTTTCTTCTATTACTGTTGAAAGCCCCACTAATAAAAGGCTTTATAAAGATCATAGCCCCTTTTGGCATTGGGACTGCTTTTATTCGAAAGCGCCATCCCTCTGCTACTTTTTGTAGTGATCAACTGAAAATAATCTTAGGCCCTGTTCCACTAGTACAGGAATTCTTTTAGGTGGCGGTGACATTTTTTGATTGGAGGCGGGCACTTCATTCGCCCGCCTCCGTTATTCTCTAGTCGGTAGAGCTTGCACGGCCTGAAACGAGCCCGCCTCGGTTATTCCTTAATGGAGGCGGTCAACGTAACGGCGCCCGCCTCCGTTAATGAATTAATGGAGGCGGACGCCCTTAACCGATCGCCTCCGTTAATGTTGATTAGTGGAGGCGGTTGATTATACTGCCCGCCTCCATTAATTCATTAACGGAGGCAGGTTTTTAAGCCGATCGCCTCCATTAAGGTTGTGTTAACAGAGGCGGTCTCTGTTACAATGCCCGCCTCCATTGTTCCACCACCTATAAATGCTACAGCCGCCCCCCCTTCTTCTTCCTCTCTCGACTTCTCTTCCAATTTTTTAGAGTTTTGAGATTTAAAACCCAAAAAATTGAGCACAATCTAGGGGGAGAAGTTTTGCTCTTGGTTTGTTGAAGGAGGACACCACAAAAGGTAGAAACATGCTCTCCAAACGTCATTTCCCCTTCTATTTGAGCTCTGTGAGATCTAGATCTAGATCTACATTCATGGAGGAGAGAGAAAATTACTATTTCTTTAGCTCTAGATCTAATATCTTCTTTGTAATACTTCATTTTTGTTGCTCAACAACGTTTGCAGGTATGGACTGGTCTGAATGGATGTACCGGATGAAGAGAATGGAACCGCAGTACCTGGTTCATGTGCAGAAGTTTGTTGCAGCTGCGAAAGCTTACCGTGAGCATTTGGATCAAGCGACAACCATATGTCTGTGTTCTCATTGTAAGAACATGAAAGCCCACAAAGACAATGAGGTGCAATCTCACTTGATCAGATATGGTTTTGTCAAGGATTACACGATCTGGACTTTTCATGGCGAAAAGGTAGTAGATGCGACTGTGGGTGATGCATCTGGAGGGAACTCGATGTCGTCAATGACGGTCAATCCAGAGCTTGTAGGACGACAACCTGCCTCCTCATCGGCGCTAGCAGCAAGCGATGACAATGCTTGTGATTACATCATGATGGAGGACTTATTCGCAGGCATGGTTGCTGACGACGATGGTGGTGGGCATGGTGATGAGGATGCTGCTGTGAGGGATGCGGAGGGTGCTAAGCTTATGGAGGAAATAGCTAACCGCCTTGAAGAAGATGACATTCTGTTTGGGAGCCTAAGGTGGCTGGAGAATTTTAGGGAGATGAAGCAGGCTGCAGTGGACTCTCTGTATAAGGGATGTCCGAAGCATTGGGCGGCGCTGCGTTTTGACCTTCACGATGCTGATGTTGAAGGCTAGGCATGGCCGATCCGACACTAGCTTCAATGACCTCATGACTGTCCTTGCTAACACATACCCAGATGATAACGAGATGCCCACCAATACCTATCGGACGAAGAATCTGATCCGGCCAGTGGCGATGAAGCTTAGAAAGTTCAACGCCTGCCCTAACCACCGCATTCTTTATCGGGGAGAGCAGTATAAGAAGTTGGAGAGTTGTCCGCACTGTGGCGTGAGTCGATATAAGAGGAACGCCGGTTGTCGCATGGATGCGAACGACGAAGGACCTGTGGGTGGGTCGAAGAAGAAGAAGGTGGCGAAGAAGAAGCAGTTTTTGGCTCAACTGGACAAGGAAGAATTGGGTTACATGCAGAGAAAAAGTCCTGCACTATCGATGTGGTATCTGCCTGTCATTGATCGTCTACGGGCTATATTCGGGAACCCCGAGGATGCTAAGCTGATGTCCTGGCATACATCTGGCGATCGCACAAAGACGATGGCAAGCTGCGGCACCCTTCCGATGGCAAGCAGTGGAAGGATTTCAACGCCATATTCCTAGAGTTTGGCAAAGAGGCACGGAACGTTAGGTTCACGCTTAGTACTGACAGAATGAACCCGTTCGGTGACCTTAACAGCTCGCACAACACTTGGCTAGTCATCCTGACTATCTACAACCTACCTCCTTCGATATGTCAGAAGCGCATGTACCTTTTGCTGACCATGCTTATTTTCAGACCGAAGCAGCCTGACAATAACATAGGTGTGTTCCTAGAGCCGCTCATGGAAGACATGAAGAAACTATGGGAAGAAGGGGTCGAGATGGTGGATACGTCCCTAAGGAAGAAGTTCACTCTAAAAGCCATAATCTTTATGACCATCACTGATTACCCTAGTCTCTTTTCATTGTTGGGATAGATCAAAGGGAAGACCGGCTGCGTAGTTTGCATCAACGGTACCTGCTACACTTACCTTAAAGGATCCAACAAGATGGTGTACACGAGGCACATGTGATTCCTTGTCAAGAAGCACAGGTACCAAAAGGATACGATGATTAAATACTTTGACAACCAGCCAGAGCCGCAACTTGACGAACAAGAACGGATGAGTTATGGGGAAAAGATGTTTGGCATGGTCAAGGATATGGATCAGGTCGAGTTTGGAAAAAAAATAAGAAAGAGATAGTGGGGACAACAACAAGGAAGAGAAAGCGGGATAAGACGGAAGAACCATCTGCCGCCGTTCCTTTCAAGAAGAAGTCAATTTTCTTCAAGTACCTATTGTACTGGAAAACACTTAATACACCCCATGCCATCGATTGCATGCACTTGGAGAAGAATGTCTTTGAAAGCACTATCGGCGTCCTGCTAGACATCAAGAAAAAGATGAAGGATGGTCTAAAGTCATGAACGGATCTTGTCAACCTAGGCATCAGGGATGACCTTCACCCTAAACCATCCATGTAGAACGGGAAAGTCGATCTCCCGGGTGCGGGCTACAACCTGACGATAGACGAGAGGAGGGTTGTGTGCTAGTGGCTTAGGGGTGTCAAGGTGCCGACGGGTTTCTCTTCCAACATCAAGAGCCTGGTCTCAATGAAAGACCTCACAATGACCAACTACAACTCACATGACTGTCACGTCATGCTGACGATGTTTCTTCCGATTGTGATCAGGGCCATCGGTCTAGAGTACGTGAAGATGGTGATCACACGGATGTCCTACTTCTTTAATTGCATCACTCGGAAGGTCATCAATGAAGCTGAGCTGCCTGCCCTGAAATAGTTCATCGTGGAGACTCTTTGCCAGCTCGAGATGTGCTTCCCACCGTCTTACTTTGATATCATGCCACACCTGATGATGCACATGGTTGATCAGATACAGCAACTGGGGCCTGTGTACCTGCATCAGATGTGGACGTATGAGCGGTTCATGTCGACACTTAATAGATACGTCCTCAATCGTGCTCACCTAGAGGGCTCTATGATCGAGGCCTACACAACCTAGGAGGCCGGGAACTCCTGCACGAAATACATTCGAGATAGGAGGGCAATTGGGCTACCCGTCCATCACCATGAAGGCAGAACCTCGGGGATGGGGTGCACGGGGCAGAAAGTATGCACTGATGTACCAAACGAGATCATTCAACAAGTTCATCACAACATCCTTCATCAGTTAGTGGTCATGGAACCTACGTTGACAAGCACCTAGAGGAGATCTGCGCCGTGCATGATGGGCAGTGCTCGGAGGCATGGGTCCAAAAACAGCACAAAAGCAGTTTTACAGAGTGGCTCAAACAGCTTGACATACCCGATGGAGAAGATGATCAATCGGCGGAGACCATTAAGAGGCTTGCATCCGGTCTGTCCACCCAAATCACCACATGGCAAGGGTATGACATCAATGGATACAGGTTCCACACAAAAGAGAAGGACAAGAAGAGTGTGGCACAGAACATCGGTGCTCGATATGAGGGCATCGACGAGTCCACAGGCTAGAGGAGGCAATACTATGGGGTTGTTGAAGATATATGGGAACTTGACTACGGCGGTAACCTACAGATAACCGTCTTCCAATGCCAGTGGGTCAAACCAAAGGGGTTAGTCATGGACGACTATGGGCTCACCACCGTGGAGCTCCAAAGTGTTGGCTACAAAGATGATCAGTGGGTACTAGCATCCGAGGTCACGCAAGTAGCCTACTATGTGATGCCAGAGGACAATCGGAAGCATGTGGTTGTGTCAGGAAAGCAAAGGATTGTGGGAGCTGATGGGGCCGAGAGTCCCGAAGAATACAACAACTATGCAGAGCTCAGACTTTTTACTGATCATCCTACGAAGATCAAGAATGTCGAGGACCGCCACAAGTCCAAGATCATGACCTAGGCCCTCCCCGACGGTGAGAAGAGGACCGTCATAGGATCACTTGTAGCAAAATAATATGTATGGCACACATTTATGTAATAATGTTGGGATTGATTGGACTCATTTAATTTGAAGACAAGTCTTTGTAACTCATTAATGTAATGGAACCATATATGTATGCTAAGTTGTGTTAAGTGCTACTATTACTACTACTACTACTTTAGTAACTGTACTACCTCACTACTACTCCTAATCTACTACCTCTACTACTCCTACTCTTCCTCACTACTACTCCTACTCTACTACCTCTACTACTCCTACTCTTCCTCACTGCTACTCCTACTACTACCTCTACTACTCCTACTCTACCTCACTACTACTCCTACTCTAGTACACCTCACAAGCACTTCAAAATACACATCATTATGAACAAGCATTTAAACTATTTTAAAATAAACTTTTTAAGTACCATTTCTCAATAAAGCATCATTAATTCAAAAAGAACAGAGCTCTACAAAGTTTATTCAAAATTGAAAATTCAGAAAATAATAGTAGAGGCGGGCATATTAGATTTACTACCTCGGTTAAGAATAATGGAGGCGGGCATTTATTACTTGACCGCCTTGGTTAAGAATAATGGAGGCGGGCCACCTAAATTGTCGCCTCCATTATTCATCCCCTATACATACTCCACCGCCGCCGCCGCCCATCCCAGTCCTTTGCCGCGTTCGAATTCATCCCTGAAGGGCTACCGAATTTTCGAATCGTGCACGCCGCCACCGCCACCGTCGTCGGTGTGCTCTCCCCACCCCTTCCCCGCCCGTGCCCCCGCACCCGCACCGTCTTCCCCACCTCCGTAAGAACCCTAGTGGTACGGTGGTCTGAGGTTCTCCGCCACATTTTGTCGGAATCCTAGCGGTGGTCCGGTGGTCCGCCTTCTTCCCCGCCTCCGTCTCCGTCTCCGCGCCATCCACCGTCAGCGTCCACCATGCCGTCCGCTGTTCCCTTCACCGCCTCCTTCTCCATCTCCGCACCGTCCGCCGTGCCGCTGCCGTCCTTTGGTCGTGGCCTTGTGGGGACAACTGCGCTACCATTGCCGCCCTACGACGCTAGGCGCCCATGTCCTCGCTAGTCCCTTCGCCGGCGACGAACGAGCACCCAAAGGTACGCGCAACCCTTCTCCTCCCTTCCTGCTGTCTCGGTATGCAATCAGAAAAGGAATTGAGGCCACTGGATTTTCTTGCTAACAAGTTAGGTGCTACTGGATTTTCTTGCTAACAACTTTGGCCAGTGCGTGCATTTTCTTGGTGCATATTACTCAATGCATATTATTATTACTCAATGTCTCGGTATAAGTTGACAGTAGTAACCACTTAATTAACTGAATATTTAGAGTGCTTTTGCTTTCTTTAATTTGTTCTATACATATGTACATAAATGTTGTCGTCATTGTTCTAGAGAAAGCACAAGTGAAATTTCATTGTTTTGACACCAGCTAATTTGTTCCTTTCTTTAAGTTGGAGCAATGTAGATTTTTTTTACCTATTGTCCAATCTGATCTGAGCAATGTACTCTGTTAAATTTTGGACTTGACTTTAGCTGGTGGCAAAAGTCTATAGTTAGGTGCTACTGGGATTTTTAATGCCTGGTTCTGCATGCTTTGCTTAATCTACACATGTAGCTGGCAAAAATCTATAGTTCGGCTTTGGCCTTCCAAATGGGGCTTATCTCCAAATTATTACTATCTCCTCAGAATTTAATGCTGTAGGCACTCTTAGTTGTGTAGTCACCATTTGTTGTCCATCATATATTCTTTGATCTCGTGATCTGAAGTAACAGGCATCAAATGTCTAGCCATGTTGTTCTTGTTGAGAGCTTCGTGGAGTGAAATGGTTTTTTTTTCTTATGGCCTTGTTATGATATAGATTTGGTGCGATGCTTCTTGGAGCATAGATATTAGAATAGTTTCACTCTTGAATGCTATTCAAATTCTGGGAAAAATTGATCCTTGTAGCTTGTTCTTTAAGAGCTTATATAGTGTTTTTCTTAGATTTAGTGCTTGACACGACTCACAAGTTTGCTATACTATCACAAATGTGTCTTTTGTTCAAGTAAATAAAATAGCTATAAGGTATTTGAATTTTGTACTATAGGAGTAACCAGTTTCCACCAGTTTGCTAGAACCAAAAGTCCTGCACTCTTCTCTTATGCAATTCAGCCTGGTTTCAGATGAATGATTCATATTTTGACATCTAATTGCTGCTACTACTTACTACTACTTACTGCTACTCTACTACTCCAATTTTGGTACTCCTCCTACCTACAGTCCTACTTACTACTTACTACCTGTAGAACTGATGCTATTACTACTGCAGAACTGATGCTATTACTACTGCATGTTGTATGCTTATGGTATCTGTTGCCTATGATGAAACTTTGCTGCTTATGGTAGCTGCCGATGATGCCTGTATTTTCTTTGAACTGAGCATATGCCAATGCCCATGATGCCTCTATTTTTTTGAACTGAGCATATGTCATTTTTCTGAAAACACTGCCTATGATGCCCCTATTTTGTTTGAACTGAGCATATGCCATTTTTCTGAGAACCACACTGCCTATGATGCCTCTATTTTGTTTGAACTGAGCATATGTCATTTTCTGAGCAGCAGCAAATTGAGCACTACTTTCTACTACTTACTCCTACTACTACCTCTACTACTACTCCTACTATGTTACTATCCTACTGTGTTAAGTGTTTATTACCACCTCTACTGTCCTATACTACTCTCTACTACTACTATCCTACTACTACATACTCCTACTACCTCTACTGTCCTATACTACTCTCTACTACTACTATCCTACTACTACATACTCCTCCTACTACTACTACTACTACTATCCTATACTACTTATTACTACCTCTACTGTCCTATACTACTCTCTACTACTACTATCCTACTACTACATACTCCTCCTACTATCCTATACTACTTATTACTACCTCTATTGTCCTATACTACTCTCTACTACTATCCTACTACTACATACTCTCCTACTGTCCTACTACTCCTTACTGCTACTTAACTCCTTACTACTATGCTTTTGCATGTGATGCTTTGCATCAGATCACTATGGACCCTGAGGTTGCTTGGGCTTGTGATGAATATTTTGCCATACTGTCTACTGGAGTATGTACTTTACTTTGCTCGGGCTGCTGCTCTTTTCTACTTTGCTGAGGCAGTCCACATTACTATAATTGCCTCGATTAACCATTTTTGCCCTCCTCCATTAAGTTTTCTGTACCACCTTGAGCTTCTCTGGCATATGCAATGATGACCTTTTTCAAAATTCTTAAAAAGTGCTGAGGCATTGGCATTTGCAATGATGTGAACCTTTTTATGCTGAGGCAGCGACAATGACGAATGAATGCCCCCTACATGTAAGATGGTAAACTAGGATGGCTTGTGTACAAGCAACCAGTTTATAAGCAATTTGATGACAATGGGGCTAATCTGAGCCAACTATATATGCAAATGATTCTTTCTGTATTTCATACATTTGTATCTTTCTGTATAAACTAGAATTGGTGATGATAACCCAATTCTTCTTAGGCTTGAATGGCTGAACAAAGGGCTTTAGCTAGGGAAGAGTAGCATGAGGCTACCCCTGATGATAGTGGCGAAGGGTCATCATCATCAGACGCAAGCGATGACGAGTCCACCTTATACGAGAGCATTCAGCTGACACCGAGGCCAGCGAAGAAAGTTCATGGAGAGGAAGAACTCGATGCTGACTATGATCCGATGGCTGAGTCTACAGAGGCTCGCAAGCAACCATGCCGCGTCAGTTCAGATGAGGATACAGAAACACCACGGCTCGAGGTATTTGCATCAGAGATCGTGTTAATTGTTGACACAGGGTCTGGTATACAGCTAATGCGAGTCTTTGCCGTCCACAGCTACCGTTGGTGCCTCAGAGTTTGCAGCATGCCATGGAACAGGAGGAACAAGAAGTGGCCCACATGGAAGCACCGCTCCCTCCACGGCAACCTCTTCAACTGTAGTTGCCGGTGACAAGCCGATCCGGGCAAGGGGCCAACATGGAAGGCACAAAAAGCATGATGATGTGCACGTGATAGCCCAGGTGGGGCCTTAGGGAGAGCCCTTGCTGCCAACAGAGATCCTTGGCAAATTCAGCAACAAGTGCTCAGTCTTAGTCAGGGAGAAGGTTGACATCACCTATGAGAATTGGAAGGACGTCCCAGCATGACTCAAGAAGTACATGTGGGACGAGATGCTGATGCTTCACGTATCCAGAGGACTCTGATATGGAGAAGTGCAGGGAGCATGTCATGGCCATTGCAGGAAAGGCATTTCAAAACTTCAGGTACAAGATCCTTGGCAAACTTAGGACTACACACTACTACTACTACTACTACTACTACTACTACTACTACTACTACTACTACTACTACTACTACTACTACTACTACTACTACTACTACTAATACTACTTACTACACTATACTACTTAGGACTACACACTACTACTACTACTACTTACTACACTATACTTCAGGTACAAGATCAACAAAGAGTATGCGCAAAAAGGGAAGTCACCCTACACCCGTTACAACTATGTCTTGCCTGAAGTTTATGAACAATTCATCAAGCAGAAGCAAACCCCAGAAGCAAAGCTGAAGAGCGAGTAGTTCTCCGAGCTTGCTAAGCGAAACCAGCACCACCACCACATGGGCATGACAGGGTATGCCGGTAAGAGACCAAGGTGGAGGGCAGAAGAAAGGGCTTTAGTTGTGGCCGGGCTGCCAGATCCGTATGTAGATTTGGATATGAGGTCAAAAGACTTCCTCAAAGGCCGCGAGCCGAAGAAGGTACAGGAGGGCAAGAGAAAGTTCAACGAGCCGCATATTGAGGAGGTGAAGAAGAGGATCTTGGATGTCATTGTAGCCACCAAGAGCGGGGAGTTCGAGCCTCGCAAAGAGAGGGACATACTAACTGAGGCGTTAGGAAACCTCGAGCACCGCGGCCGCGTCTGTGGCATGTCCTCAAGGAAGAGCTAGAAGACCGTGGATTCCTAGCAATCCGACGCTAGAACTTATCACACGAGGCAGAGGTACAAGGAAGGGCTCATCTAGAAAGGCAGAGATGAGGCAATACAGGAGATGATCAACAAGTCCGTATTGGACGCATTCACGAGCACCGACCCTAGGATTGTGGAGCTGAGGAGGAAGATGTTTCGCCAGGATGGCATGCTGCCATAAGAGGGTCCATCCGCTGTACAAGGGCAGCTGGCGCCGGGTACTGGACAACTCCAAAGGTACCCGGTCGATGACATCGTGGAAGCAACATTGTGCACGCTCCAGATGCCCTTCGGCAGGGCCGGGAAGAAGAAGGAAGTGGCCCAGGGATTGGTACAACCACCCGAAAGCGGCGCCATGTACAATGGCAAGCCCATCTCGCCTAACTGTGCCTTGGTGGACATGGCCTGGGTGAACCCAGACTTTGAGCATGAAGAACTCATCTTTCCAACTAAAGAGGGTTACACTTTGATCAGCGGTGCACTAGGTTTGCACGTGCTATGGAACAAGGCGAACATCTTGTTCGAGATGCTGATGCCGGTTTCACAGCGCTCGCACCCGTCGTCGTCCCCACCGGGTGACGACCTGGGTGATGACAACGACGACGATGGTGATGACAACGGTGGCAATGGGAATGAGAATGCTGGCGGCCCAAGCAACACTCTTCGAGATAGTCCGCCTCCCGACAACGGCAGTCCACATGGAGGCACAGGGGCAGCAACCGACAATGTGACACCACCGTCTGGAAGTGGTTCGAACAAGGGCCCAACCACATATCCTCCCGCGCCAAGGAAGCCTGCAGATGAACAGGAATGTCCTCCCTCATCGAGGAAGCCTGTGGATGAACAAGCAGGGGAGGACATACCTTGGAACCACACGCTGACGAGTTGGGTGGCCTATCAAATAGCCGACAAGTACCCCTACTCAACTACGTTTGAAAGGTTTGCTACCCTCGAACATAGTCATACTCTATAATTCAATTGGAGATGTTATATGCTTTCTCAGTCGCTAACATCTTAAGCCTCGGTACATGTCACATGCCGAAAACACCACCACAGATCTAGGGTTGGTCAGATGATTGCCTCGAAAACTATGAGCATGGCAAGTTCATGTTAACCATGGGTGACCTTGTTGCAGAGAGGTGGGAGGTAAGGAGGTTCCACATCTGGTACATGGAAGTGGCGAAAGTTGGCTTGCATAACTTTCTCCTCAAGATTCTGGCGGACCTCTTCCACATGGAGAACGATGGTGAAGTCATCGTAGATTTCCATGACATGCATAGATTATTGAGGCGAAAGGACCTCGACATACAACAAGTCACCATGTTTGCCATGTAAGTTAGTTACGACTTTGACACCACTGCATTGTTGGAGGTACTTTAGGAAAATATACTAATAATGTCATGACGACTTCTTGTAGGATGCAAGCCTATGTAAGCAAAGAATTGGGCAAGAATATTATCTATCTCAATCCGATGCTTATTAATGAGAGATCCATCATGGGTTATGATATACCCAACCATAGTGACAACATAGCGAAGTTGAACGAGGAGGAGAGAAAGCAATACCGGAAAGATATGGAAATCGAGTATAAGTATCGAGCGTCAATGTACATGCTTCACGCCATGAAGCAGATCAAGGGAAATGGGTATATCTTGGCCGCCCACCAGTTCAGGTAAGTCGATATATATAGCCAGAGTATACTCTATAGCTAGCTACAAAATAAGTTATTTTGTAGCCACCTCTATTTACGATAATTTTATATACTAATTTACGACAATGTCAGTATATATTTACGATAGTTGAATTACTATAACACATGGGGATATTTACCATAATGTTATAGTAAATCACATAGGAAGGAGTTACTATAATCTCGTAAATTAGCATACCAATTATCGTAACTTAAAGTGGCTACAAAATAAGTTATTTTGTAGCCAGCTGTAGGGTAATAGTTATATATATATATTTTCATTCCAGGGTTTCTCTGAATTTGGAAGTTACCACTTAGCAGGTTTCCATACCAAGGCTCAATACAATCAAGTCCGTAGCGTCTACCGATTTCGCCATATCCCCATTTTACTTTTCTTTGAAACCAGGATTCCTTGTATAATTTAATCCATCTTTTAGTTTTTTTGAATCATTTAATTCATTATTCGACGTAGTCTAGCAACTCATCTCTATTTGAGACACCCCGCTCGCTTATTGCAATTCAGAATTGAATTGATTTTATCGTTGATATATTTGCAATTCAATCGGAATATATATATATATATATATATATATATATATATATATATATATATATATATATATATATATATATATATATATATATAACTATTACCCTACAGCTGGCTACAAAATAACTTATTCTGTAGCCACTTTAAGTTACGATAATTGGTATGTTAATTTACGAGATTATAGTAACTCCTTTCTATGTGATTTACTATAACATTATGGTAAATATCCCCATGTGTTATAGTAATTCAACTATCGTAAATATATACTGACATTGTCGTAAATTAGTATATACTAATTTACGACAATGTCAGTATATATTTACGATAGTTTTATATATATATATATATATATATATATATATATATATATATATATATATATATATATATATATATATGGGATCATGACTTGTCATATTTGAGCATGTCAATTCTATATTGTGTGAATGGTGCAACAAGGGTATCATGGACCACTGGATTGCTTTCATAATCTATCCTCAGGATGGAAAGGCCTGCGTATTTGACTCTCTTCAGGATACAAACAAAGCATGCTGCAAGGAATTTGAGGGATGTTTGAGATAGTAAGTGATGGCACATACTCATTTACAGTTAACATACGTGTTCAAATTAATTGTTGCTGACACTACGACTTTTCATACAACGCTTATAAGAAGTACGTGCAAGATCCCAAGTGCTATGATAGGAGATCTGAGAAGAAAGAGATGAAGCATGGCACAAAATTGCAACTCATGCGTGAATTCCCGGTAAGTATATGAAAAGTTGTACTTACTACACTACTTACTACTTACAACCACAGTACTTACTACTTACAACTACACTACTTCCTACACTACTTACTACACTTGCTACTAGACTACTTACTACACTACTTACAACTACACTACTTACTACACTTGCTACTATACTTACTACTTACTACACTATACTTAGTACTACTTGCTACTGTACTACACTATACTACATAGGACTACTACAGTACTTAGTACTACTTGCTACTACACTACTTACTAGTTACTGCTTGCTACTACTTACTACTTCTACTTGCTACTACTACTTAGTACTACTATACTACTTACTACTACTACTACTACTTACTGCTATAATGATTGTGTACTATATATCTTGCAGTGTGTCAAACAACCCTTTAGCTCAGTGCTATGTGGCTTCTATGTTTGCGAGTACTTGAGGACGTGCTTTAGATTTAGTACCAGCTGGCGACAACTCAAGAAAGCACAAGGTTAGTGGCGAAAGGAGAAGGTTGACCAAGAATTCAGACAAACAATCGCCGACATTTGTAAGTTTATCACAGAGTCCGCGCACGAAGGGCGACTGTCGTTCTTCCACACGAAAAGTGACCTAGCTACTAATCCAAAGTACGCTAATATCATAAATTGGAGCAAAGGGAGATAAATCTCACTGATTACATCTTGCCTGACCTCTTTTCCTTGAAGAAATGATAGCTAGGTGTTGGTGTTGTAGGTCTTGGTGTTGTAGGAGCAAGTGGTAAACATTTGACATATGCTTGTGTAATAATCTAACTTCGAATGATGTTGCATGCTCGCAAACAATGGATGACATCAATGAACACGTTATATGTTTGTTCTGTGTTTCTATATGCCTTTCTGCTTATATACATGTGTTTGATTTGCAAAAATATAATTCTAATTCAAATTGAAATGAAACTACAGAAGGGCGCCAAACTATTTTTTTAAATGCCAAAAACGTAACAGAGGCGGGAAAATAAGAACAGCCCGCCTCCATTAAGAATTCAAAGGACGCAGGCAGCATAACCTGTACCGCCTCGGTTAAACAAAGAATGGAGGCGGGCGGGTTATGGCGCCCGCCTCTGTTAATCACATTAATGAAGGCGGGCAGGCTATGGCGCCCGCCTCCATTAAGGTATTAATAGAGGCGGGCAGGGCAACCGCCTCGGTTATTGCTTAATAACCGAGGCCTTACGTCGGAGGCGGTTGCCCTTGCCCGCCTCCATTAAGCAAAAACGACCGCCTCTATTAAGATTTCTGTACTAGTGTTCGCTTGAACTTATTAGCTAGAATTTTACGGTCAGCCAGCAATGTTTTTCTCTCACAACAAATCAGCATAAGCTTTTACGACCAGCCGAACAGGGCCTTAATGTGGCGAGTCGACTCATATTGAAGAAAAAAAAGCAGCCACATCTAAAATGCTTCTTTGAATCTGTCCAGTGGCAAATCAAGGGCTGTTTGCTTCCCGACCACAACATGCCACCCTGAGTTGTGGCAGAGCCTAAGTTGCGGCCGCCACAACTATGGCGAGATTTTATAGTCGAGAAAGTTGTGGCCACCGCAGCTGTGTAATGAACCAAGCAACCATTTTTTGTGGTGTGGCGCACCATACATTAGGCATGGCAACGAGCCAACGAAGGCCGGGAATCAAACACCCCAACTCTCTTGCTAGTCTAGGCCCCACATATTTAACCCAACAATCCGGAGGCAAGCCCCATCTACGTTTTTCGGCCACGTCGCCCGGAATTCATCCGGCGCGCCACCTCAGCGCCGCCCCCCTCCCATTGGTCCACGTCAGCTAGCCACCTCCAAATATATAGCTGGCCGCCCTCGTGTTGGCAAAAAAAAAAAAACGATGGCAACGAGAACCTTCTCTCGCTCTCTCCGACGCCTCCACCAGGGGCGACCGCGACGCCGACGGCCGTCACCGGCACGCGGCGCCCGCCGTCCTCCTCCTCCTCCTCCTCCTCCTTCTCCCCCTCCTCCTTATCCTCCTCCCTCCCCTTCCCTCCACCGGCGGCGGCGGGGGCACCTTACCTTCCTTCGCGTCCGTGCCACCAGCCGAGGCGACGGCGGCCACGGCGACGGCGCCTCCGCGGGTGGCGCGCCGGCGGCCCCCTCCCCCACCGTTCCCCACGCTGGTGAGTCCCCACGGCCTCTGCTCTTCCCCTCCCTCCCTCCCTCTCCCCATCTCTCCTGACGCGGCCGCTGCCAGGGCGGCGGCGCGGGCAGGGCAGCAGCAGCCGTGCTTTTCCTCCTCCATGTGCCCTCGCGCGGCACGGGTGCGCCGGCCGCAGCCCCCGACGGCATGCACGCCCGGCGCTGTCTCCTGCCGGTCCTCTTCTGCTACTGTGAGCCGTGAAACCCTAACGACCTTCTTTGATTTTAGTTTCGATTTCAGCCTGGCATGGGTTCCTACCACATCAATTTGGTGGTCTCCAGTGCACTGACCCCACTGCTTCGACTCGGATGAATAGGACAGACAGTTAATTTGTAGGTACTTCCGTTCTTTTCTTCTTGACCTTCATAAACAGATCAGTCATGTTTCATATTTTCATTATTTAATTGTGCGCTTAACGTCCAGTGCTGCGTCTGTAGTGTATCGTTTGCATGATTATGGAAGAAAACGACTCAGGTAAATCCCTTTTTTCGTACTGGAAACATTAAAAACTGATTATTATATTTTCCTGTTGTGTTTCAGTGCCTTCTAGGCTGTGTTTTGGCTTCTCAGCTTCCCTAAAGCAATACGCTACATGTTCATTTGGTATGTTATTCCTATTAGATTGTTCAAGCATCTTTGTTGACCATGGACATTATTTAGTTTAGAGTTACTTTATAGAGGCTTAAAAGCCATTCGGTTCTGCTGGATTGTTTTGCACAGCAATCATAGATGATGGATTGGGAGATCTTTACATTACGGTCTGTTGCAATAAAGGGTGATGGATTGGGAGATCTTTGCTTAATAAAAATAGTTAGTCTTTGCTATCTTTTTTTTGGTCAATAACAACTTCTGAATTTTAGCTTTGGGAACTGAGGTGCTAATGCAGGCTCTTAGCTACAAAGCGGAGTACATCCTGCTTGGTGTATCTACGTTCTTTGATATACCTCTCATTGCTTTATATTGGTACCTACATGTCTAAATATCCTAGCTTCTGCGAAGGGGGAGGGTACTAACCTAATTTGACACTTTAAACCTATGGCTGCATCTTTTTGCTCCACCAAACCAGATGTAGGCTGCGGGAGGATCGAAAAAAAATAGCTGATCACCTTTGGTCAGTGGATGGATCAATTTCCGATTCCTTCTTTTTTGGCGGTGCTTGCAGCGGTTTTTTTGTTCTTTTTCCTTCCTCTTTTTCTTACCAGGTTACCTTGCAACCAACAAAGAGACGGCAGGCTGTTGTTCTCCCTTAGCATTCATTCTTCGATTATTTTGCTCACTTTCTGTGTCTCTTTGATTCAAGTTCTTCAGTTCAATTCTTCTTTTCCTTTTTGTTCTGCGGTGGGATATTTACCTGTTCTTGCCATTCCTGCAAGTTGTTAAGGCCAAAAAACTGTTCCTTTCCAAATCCACTCCACTGTTCCATGGTTCGCAGCTAAATTTTACCATGTCAAGTCCCATTTTTCTTAGTTCAGTATCTTATCCTTTTTAGACTCTCAGGTGACATGCGGTTGGATTTTTTGTAACCTGCTCAACATCTTCGTGGCCCCTTGCTATGTGCTGATTTTTTCCGATAAGACGCCAGCTACCTCATCAGTGTTGTTATTTTTCCAATGTTGTTATTAATTTTTTTCCCAACATTCTCACCAGTGACAGAAGCTATGTGCCATGTCAGCGTGTTGCCGCTTCATAGCCCAGCTGCCTTCACCGGAAAAAGCAACTAGCAGCATAGACCTCGGTATGACAAGATTTGTTTCTGCAGATTTTCACTTGAGGGTGTTTCGTGGTTCAGATAAAAAAATTGATCGTTTCCTTAATAGTTTTGTCACCCAAATACTTAGGCACCTAGCCGCTGCTTAGTGTTATTGTGAAATGGTGCACAAAGCTGCTTTATTTGCTGCAGTATTGCACCTAATGTCTATTGTAAGCTAGATCAAATTTCGCTTCGTAGATATATCAGTGCATCTATCTTTTCTGAAACCTTATTAGTCGGCTATGTGGTTGTTTGATAATATCATCTCTGTATTTCAAGGACAAAAGGAGCGCACTGGTGCTGTTGATTTGATCAGCCACTGCAAACTGCTGCCACACCATGAAGCATCTTCACAATGTTGTGCCTTTGAAATTTTTTCGGTGTTATAATTTATAAAGCCAAGGCCTTTGCCTACAGATTGGTTTATGACATGTGCAAGGTGATATATGTTTTTGGTTTGCCACTGCTACCTCAACTCCATAAAATTCCTCTCACATAGCTGAAAGCCTCTCATTTGCTTGCAGACATTCTAGGCTTGACGAACCGAAGGACTTATTTTTATCGCTTGGGATACTTCAGGTTGGATGCAAATAAGTTTAGGGACGCACGGTTCATTTCATCCTAAACATGTATTTGGTGGACAAGCAATTTTCAAAAATGAAATTGTTAATATCCTGGTTATCTTTTCTTGGGGTCTTGATTCCTGATCTCCAGGTGCATAAACAACGTACTAAGTGATCAGTCCTCACCTAGCATAGGTTGCCTCCAAGTTACAATAACCAGTATTATGCCAACCAAGCAGCACTACCTGAAATTTTGATTGTGCTGCTGGTATTATCAACCAGAATGGTTGGTTAATGGTTAGTGCTGCAAACGAACAAAAATGAATTTTTTTATGGAAGCAGATAATTATTATTTGTGATCCCTATATTTCCCACTTCCCATTATGACAGTTATTCAGTATGCAAATATGAAATGTTAAATCCTAATTCACGTGGCTATACACTACACTTTACCAGCTTATTTCATCATCACGTCGAATTCTTTAACAAGATCTTCTGGTACATGTACCAGGAAATTTTTTAAAATTTCACAAATGCAGGAAGTACTAGATTAAATTCGCTTTTGCACCACAAATCACCTGCCTAAACAATTGAGAATGCTTCTAGGATGCCACCTTTTTCTTACCGAGGGAGTCAAGGGAATTGGAGAAGAATCCCATGGCAACCAAGGGGTCTCCTCTCCATGGTCCACAAACTAAAGCTCATTGAGCAGGCCCAACACTTTTTGCTGAAACCAAGGAACAGGTTTTCGAATCCAAAGCTTCTGAAGAGCGTGCCAAGTTGCTAAGGTATTTGATGATTTATTATGATATGATACAGAATTTGTCATGTGAGTAGCTCCTTTGTTGATATTTAAATGACAGAAATTTATAGTAATTTGGTTTTGACTAAGGTTAATGTGTGAATAGTCCCAGGAAAGATCTAAATTGTGTGATGCAACTAAACCATATTATGGAATTGCATGTCCGAAATTTTATTCGATATAGTGCTTATCAATTCAGTCAGCATGGAGCCTATATTTTGGCTTCACTGTGTGGGTTTTGTTGTTGCTTGTCAGCTCACAGACCTTAGTGATATGCAACTTCATGCATAAATAATTATCTTTGGGTGACCTACAACTTGATAATGCTGAATGTTCTATTGCGATCCCTGCTTTATTTTGTTCTTGGTGAAGGTTTACTGGACTTTCAGTTACACAATCAGGTAAGATTCTTGGTGAAGGTCTAGCCGCGGCGCCCCGGTGCGGGTACACTCCAGCGGCGGCCGCCAGTGCAAGGCGGGCGCGCCTGCCTCTCCCAGTTCCGTCCTCCTCTCTCGTTGCTCCAGCCGCGGGTGCTGAGCGAGGGTGTCGATCTTTGCTGGGCTCGATCCGGGGCCTCCACGACCGGATCCAGGGCCCCCATGGCCGGATCCGTTCATTCCCCCACCGGATCTGGCCTGGAGGCGTCCTCTCACTGCGTCCGGCGTCGAGGGATGCGGCATGGATGGGGGCGTCCTGCGGATGTGTACTTGGTAATGGTGTTTATAGACTGCAATTGAGGAAACCCTAAATACATGTTCTTCCTTGTTTCTTCTTTTTAGGCCTTTTTTGAAATCTAATTCTGATCTTCGTTCAAATTGCTTGGTCCTCTGTATTAGTATTGGTGAAACAAGAGCTATGTCTTATCAACGAAGCAGAAGAGAGGGAAAGGGGCCCATAGCTGATGGGGACAAATGAGTGGAATGGGTGGAGGCTGACGCCAATCTTGCTGGTTTGTGCATCTTCATTTGTGTGATCCATATATAGTCTAAAAAACAATATAAATTGCTAGGGCCTGTCAACGACATATGGTATATTTTTCTTGGTTTTAGCAACCTACTCTCTGTTTATATAAATTGACAGTTTTGGATCGAGCGTATGACACTGCTGGTCTACCTTCCAGCTCAGGAAGGCTAATAGTTTGGCTGCTTTGCTTTCTGCCTCTGACCGACATCCGGCAATTATATCAGCACATGCATATATGTTTTCCTACATGTTTTGTGTTCAGTACAATGTCCAGTTTCTATTTCTAGACTACATGGTTCAAGTGGGACTGGTATAATCATGGTCTGTCCATGCCTTCATGGCTTGGTGATATATCTTTTTATTATTATGCATTGTTTGTTGTTCCTTTACTATCTTGCACGTTCAAGCTGATGCTTTGATTATTTCTTTCATATTCCATTCACTGTTCTTAATGGAGCATATTTGGTGTTGCTGGTCATCAGCACTGCTCGGCTATCTCCTGCGGCATTGCCCACAAATTGAGTATACATCATTCCATTTTCTTCTTCGAGTCCTTAGGGTTATTTCTTTCCAATCTTGTTGCTCCTAATCAAATTAAATACTTGCATACTTGGTAGGGCTACGACGTAGCCATGCTGGTTCTTATCAATTTACTTTTGATTATCAATATCAGCCTTCTAGCTTTTAAGTAGACTTCATTTCTTTGGTTGTCCTTTGCATTTCCCATTGGTGGTTACCGTTCAAGAAGTTCGGACTGTTGTTCATGCTTCTTGCTTCGGAAAGGGCGCGTCGAAGATTTGCCATCATGGCTGCCTCCACAACAACCAGGTCATTGTATGTCTTGCCTTTAATAAAAATTTTGGACTTATGCATTTGTTCAGTTGAGCGAACCCACCTGAAACTGACCAATTCTCTGATTCTTGCTTTCCCAGTTCAGCAAACACAGATTGTTTTTAGGTGCTCCTTTCAGTTACCCTGCGTTTGTGAGGTTGCTGTCTTCTAATCTTGTGTCTTGACTGATTTGTTATGGCTTTGTCTTTTTATAGGGCCATTTCCGTGCCGCTCGAATTGCCCTTTGCTATAACGACATTTATAATTTATTTATACTACCCTTACATGCTGCCATACTATAACTGTTTTGGCAAAATAACATTAAATTGAACTTATGCACAATTTAGTTATTGGAGTTGAAGGGGAAAATGCAATCATTCTTCAGTATGGAATGTGTTAACTTAAAGAGCTAAATCTGCTTTGGAGTTTCACTTCCAGTTCAATGTTCTCATGTCATGTATTACTGTATCTTCTTATTTGTTGCAGAATAGGAAACACCTTTGCCACCTAACTGAAAACACCTACCACTTAATTTTCATTTTTACAGGCAGGTAGGTGTTTCACATGTGCTATAGTTACCGGTGTCTAGGTGATAACTAGGGTGATGGGTGAGAGAAATAGGCTCAGGATGATCATTCAACGTGCAAGATATGAGCCTTCCACAACAAATGTCCAAACTTCGCCTATGGAAGGTAACTAGGCCGCACCAGCCATGCTGACAGATAGATTGATGGTGTAATCTTGCAGGTTCTTGGTTCTTGCGAACCTAAAATTCTTTCTTTTTTCCAACTTATGATCCGATACTTCCTGGTTTATATTGACACAGAGAATTGTTGATCTGTTTCCATGTAAACATTGCCTGCTATCTGCCATATTTAGTTGACAGCTCCTGCCTAAGGTTCAGGTATACTAATAAAGTTGTACATGTATTACATTTTTTACAATGGTCTATAGCTGCTAAAAAACATACCAGTGTCACATTGTATGATGTATGTTCATGAACTGCTATTAGTCATTATACAGATTAAATCTAATCTGATGGCATATTATGCACTGCAAGGTAAAATTTTTGCTGTTCCACCAACGTGTTTGTAATATATCTGTACTCCAAGACTAAGGTACTCTCCTAAGACCACTACTATGCCTATATTAATCTATTGACCTATGTACAGTGATGCTCGGTATTTGTACAACTCTTTCTCTATATAATGTTTGCTTATATTTGTATTCCAAGTGCTTTTTTCCAATCTAAGATGCACCTTTTTCCTAATAAAAGGCCACATGGTACACTTTAAAAGAATCTAACACATATGTGATATACTTTTGTCACACCCGGTTTTAAGGGCAAAACCAGACATACACTATATGTGAAATAAAGAAGTCAAATCTCACATATAGCCACAGATAAGTGTAATATCAAGAGACAAATGCTTAATATACATAACACAATAGTATAAAATATACCTTAAAGAGCAACACAGCGGAAAGACAACTCCGAACACCGGGTGTAGACTTCACTCCAGGATCAAACTAACTGGTTGATCACAAGCCTATTAACTCCAGAGACTATCCTGAGGTGTGGGAAATAGCAAGAGTGAGTCCATGTCGAACTCTGCAAATATATCATGGGGTTCATGAAGCTCAAAAAGGTTTGACACGGGTTTACTGCAATAGCTTTTAGTGAATCATCTTTTTAGCATTTGAGTAGCAACAAGTTTTTCATAAGCCCAAATAACCTCATGATCATGTAAACGAGAATAATGTATCGCAAGAAACAATAATCATTAGTGAGCATCAATATCATCAATATTATCATTATCATCAGTGTTCATCATTTATTCTGTAAGGGTCCAAGGCCACTCGTAACCGTGAGCACGGCTGTTATAACAGTTTTACACTCTGCAGAGGTTGTACACTTTCACTGTGAGTCATGATTACCCATATGCCCGGGATCGCGACTCCCAAAACACTTCCAAGGTGAGTAGGCAGGGAAACACTATGAAGCCTTTCAAAGGTTCGTCTAACAAGTTAGGGCCGCTAGGTTTCAGAAGTCAGTCCGTGTGATACACCACGCAGGGATCCACAGTCTGCTTTACCCCATTTGCGCCACAAGGGTAACCTCTAACAAGCTAGAAAAGGTCCTCATACTGAGCTAAAGCCAGAGCCATATAGCCCTCACAGTTGTACTGTAAGTCCCGGATGTTCGCTTACAGATAAGTCCTTAAGGAGAGAAACTAGAGCACCATAAAAACAACCAAATATGCTCTAGCCCTCTTGAGCCATGTTGCTATAAAGCATCTTTTAAACGTTTATTGCATATACCATTAATCAAGTTACAGATCATGGTTATTTATCTTGAGCACTAGCATAATACTACCCAATGCAATGTCCCATGGGTGTCAAGGTACAAGATACAAAAACTAGGATATCCTTAGTGGTAACAAGGTAGACACATGCACATGAATTAAGTGTATTAAAGGTGAATAGGAAAACAAGGATAATCCCATGCTATACTTGCCTTAACTCAAAATCCTTCTTCTGATCCAAATCTTCAATTAATAGCTTCTTGAATCTCCACGTAAATCTCACCGACTGGACTTGATCAATAAATCACCACACACACATCGAGCAATCATACACGAAGCAAACAATGAATAATAATTAGAACAGTACACCAAACATATAAAACAATATGTGAAAAGGTTTTAAAGATGTTCTACACATTGCTACGAACACACAGACACGAAAAACACGCTAATCGGAGCTACGATGAAAGAAATACATATACCGAAAGATTTTGTTGTATAAAACGGAAAATTATAGGTCTCATTTGTTTTGACTATATAAAATCATATATATAAGATAAAATACTTTTTATAGATATTCAAAAGTGACTTAGGCTAAATTACATTTAAATTTAGAAAACTAAAGGAAAAATCAATAATATTTTATTTATAAATCTAGTTGCACAGTTATTAATTAAATTAGATCTAAACTATGAAATTCCTGAGATTTTGATAAAGAAAACATTAATACTATTGCATAGTTCATGTTGTTATAAATCCATTGCAATTTGAACGGACTAATTCGGAATTCAAACAAATAAGTTATGAATTAAACGAGATTTTCTTTAGTAAAATAATAGATTAAATCTAACATCGAAACTTAAAGATAGAAAACCTAACCAACAGTAACACTAACAGTATAAAAAGTTTGTAAAACTCTTCTACACGTTACTACGGTCACACAGACGTAAAGATCACGAAATTCGGATTTAAAACATAAAAGTTATGAGTTTTCTAAGATTTCCTATAGATAAATAATTACTTTAATATAAACTCGAAAATAAATTATCACAAACCTACTGCACAGTACTACCAACATGTAGAGCTCGCAAATACGAACCTAACGCAATTTGAACGGGTCAAATCGGAGTTAAAACGTAGAAGATATAGTCTAAACAAGATAGTTGCAGATTCAGGAGACAGGCATGCATCAGATAGATGTTGTTGATGGTGCCTTAGTTTTAGCGTCGTCAACTTTAGCCACGTTTGTTATCTGTCACTTTGGGCATGTAATAGGTACTCGTTTGTTTGGCTATTTAATAAAGTCCACAATATAATTGCTGTGCTTTTGCCATGTCATAAAGTTCACTCAAATCTAAATCTTTTAATTTTATACGGTAAATTATAATTTGATTGACTAGAATTATATGTTCAAAATACCTTAAATCCGGGCCATAGTCGTAGCGTGGATTCACTTTCCTGGGCCGGTGCGGTCTTGGACTCTGCAACCTGTCGCCGCTTCATCAGCGTTGTCAGCTGTCGTTCCGTGAACAGTCACCACGGGAGTAAATACATCCTCTTCTTCTTGAGTAGAATGCCTGGTGGCTTCCTCGGACGGCGACAAGAGAAGGAGAAGAAAATATAATTTACTACACAAGAGATTTCCCAAACTAGGGGCTCCTCTATGGTAGTTTTTGGTGTGCTTTGCTCATGGGATAGGTACGTATATATAGGGAGGAAAACTCTCCACCCCATGTCAACTAGCGATATGGTGCTAATTGACGTTGCACCATCCACCTCCGCTAATAGGCCTAAGTAATCATTTAAGCCCATTAGTAAATAAATGTATGGGCCTTTGAGTTTTATTATGATTATTGCACATAGGTTTTGAGCGTTGGAAAAAAATGAGAGATTTATTATTTTCGGAATTAATTATTTTCATAGATAAAATAATTCCAGAAAAGTCCAGAATTATTATTTAAGCCGCGAAAAATACTCCAAAAGCTCCGAAAATTCGGAAAAATTTTCCAGAGACATTATGGAACATGAGGAACCCAAATAAAGTATTTGGAGCTCACTAAAAGGTAATTTTGGAGCATCTAAAAATTAGATTATGCTCACAGACAAGTGGAAACAAGCTACAGAAAAAGTCGAAAAAATTCCTGAGAAGTTTGTAGAGGTTGATTGATGGATGAGAAACAAGGAATTTGATTGTATAAAAATAATATATGTATATCAGAGAAGGAAAATCGACCTAAACGCATTTTGAAAGAACAACTTGAATTCATTTTGATCTTTGGTCAAAATCAAACAATACAAAACAAAAATGCATCAGCATGTATGCACAACAATGTTGCTACATCCTAAGATGAATTTTAATTCAATGAAAATTTTGTTTTACTATATTTCATGAGCACAAAACATTCATAATTAAATCATTTTAGCTCTATCTCTAAAGAAGCAAAATTTAGGGTGTTACAATTCTACCCCCCTTAAGATGAATCTCGTCCCGAGATTCGAAAGATAGTGATCGAAGAGATGGAAACTTTAACTATAGATCTTCTTCACTTGATCAAGCAGCCTTATTATCTCAGTGCCACTTCATTGTTTCTACATACCTTGATAATCTTACTCCGGTAACTGTCTCACTATTTCCAAGATGTTGATAGGGACTCCGAACAAACCTTCAGGTAGCCCTATTTATTAAGCCATTTCTCTTTTCATATTAAGAACCATAAATAAACCAATGTTTCAAACTGCGAACTTGTCCTTCATATCGTAACTCCTAGTACTTCTCTTAAGGGCCACCTTGAGATGCACAATCTCCAACTGGAAAGCCTAATCTATTCTTCATGTGCTAATATATATCCTCTTCTGACGAATCACTTTAGGTTATCCTTAATAGTCCATATTACCAAATCCACAACATTGGAGTCTATACTCAGGTTAAGTTGCCCAACTCTTAAACACAATTATTAGTCCATGGTGTCGTCCGAATCTTCTAGCATAACTCTCCTTTGCTAAGGGCATCAGCAACAACTTTTGTTTTCTAGGCTACACACTTCCCAGTCATAATCCTTGACCAATATTAATCCAATGATGATGAGCCACAAGCTCAAAACCAACTTTGTGAAGATGTCCTTTAGATTCTTACGATCCACATAGATGTCACTCTTATGTCCAGGATTATAAGGCCTCCAATGACCCTCTAATAGAATCTCACTACTCCAAGGTAACTCCGAGTCACACCTACATCCTTGGGTGGGTTCCAATTCAACACGTCACAACCTTCTTGAGTTCTCTATAATTCCACCATTAGCGATAAACAAACCGAGAAGAGAACTTCCCCCAGTCAAAACTTACTCGTCATGCTTGGTGTAACATTGAGGTTTTCTGAGTCTCCGTAGAACCAACTGTAGATGTCCAATATCTCCTTCCTATGTCATCACCGCCAACTCGTCCTGGGTATGGTGAAGATTGAACTCCCAAGTGGTGAAAGCTCGAACCTAGGATCAATCCTATTGAATACACGGGCATCCTTGTAAACGATCCAACTAGTCATCAACCCTGAGAAAAGATGTCCATACTCGATAGTGACTTCTTCATCGTCAGCATAACCGATTCTTCCAAGTGAAGCACTGGAATGTTTGAAATCTCCATCTTGCATCTTCTTCAACTTGGCTACCCCCTTAAGAAAAGATAAACTAGGAAAACAACAAAGGATAGCTTGCATCTTCTTTCGAGTAAATTAACCATCATAAAGATCTTCTGATATCCCAAGGATACTCATGTTTATGAGTAGGAACAAGTGATCTGAAATTCCTTGCGAGTAGATAAACAGCAGTGCAGAAAAACAGCTATAACTTTTATTCCGTAAATCCAATGAAGTTGTATCTTATACCGTTGGAAATCTTACAAAATTTCCTACAACTTCCTTATAGAACACTTTTTCAGATTCTGAAGTTAGGTTAGTCGAAAACAGTGCACAACAGGATCTGTTCCAGGTTTCAGACAGCACAGATGCATTGCCTTGTTATTTTTGTATCTCCCAAACCAAAACAGCTTTGAAGATGGTTCTTGCATTTAGAGAAAGGTATTGAAGTCCACTCTTATCCAGAATTTTCTCATGATTTTTGGTCTTTCAAGAACAGAGATATAAGTTGATAAAGATAGGCTGCTCCGAAAGACAAGATATAGAAAACAGGAGATAACCAAAACCCAGCTATTTATTTCATTAATCCTTATACCTTATACATATAAACTAAATGAAATCATGGACAAAACCCACGAGATCATTCCACTCATTACAAAATTCCAACTCAAGCATAAACATAAGCACAAAGCAACTAAACACTTAAAAGTTCATAAGCCCCACATTAAGACGACTCAACTTGGCTACTAACGGTTTTATTACACGGGACATAACTCCTATTTCTTAATCATGGTATGATTGCAGCAGTATCCGGAGTAGACGGAGTCTCTTACATTCCTGAGTCCTCTATATTGACATCTGAATCTCTGCATCCCTCTTTACCATTCTTATAACTCATACCTTAAGATGGGTTAACCTGGTATCCCTCAGGTGTAGATTTAATACCCTCATACTTAATCCTTTCTCCTGAAAATGTAGTTAGAAACACTGAACGTTGGGCATACTCAATCACTCCTTTACAAGTAGATAACCAGTCTATTCCCAGGATAACATCAATGCCCATTAATTCCAAAACAATGAGGTTTACCTTAAAATTTACCCCCTTTATGTCAAGACTAACTTTTGGGCATACGCGGTCTGCCTTTATTTCACCTCTTGGAGTTTCAACCATCACTGTTTTCCCCCTTGGAAGCATAAGTATGTTATGATCTTTTACATATTGTCTAGATATGAACGAATGTGAGGCACTGGGGTCAAACAAAACCTTAGCGTTTCCTGAACTTACTGGAATTGATCCAAACACGACCTCCTTAGCTCCAGGAATGGTGGAAATATCCACATGTTTCAACCTTCCATGGATGTAATTTCTCTTTAATTTATTTCCCTGCACATGATCCTTTTGGACGTCCTGCCCTGGGTCTTGCTGTCGTTGATTCTTTTGCGGGCAAGATTTGACATAATGTCCTTCCTGCTGGCAATGATAACACTTTCTCTTAGCTGGATCTTTTGTGATGTCATACTCCACGGAACTATTGTTTGGTATGCTGCTATCTTGCTGGCCATAAAAGTTCACCTTCGTACCTTTGGCTTGTTTCTTAGCTTGTTTGGCCTTTCGGGGTTGATACTCCTTATAGGTAATTGTCCACCCATCTATGACTACTTCATGGGGAGTAGTTTTAGCGGAAGGGGCTTCTAACTCTTCAGAGTTTGGATTTGTTTGACAGGGGATCAGGGCTGCATGTGACAATGTAGTATAACTCGATTGTTGATTGCTTTCAACAAGTGGTTCTAATGAGATTGCCTTTCTCTTCTTGTCCATATTGATCGCAAAATTTGGATCCACTTTGACTTTCCCCTTATTAGACTCATTTTGAAGACAGGGAAAACCATAATGCTTACAGCAGTGACATTGTTCCTGCTCTCCAAGTGCCTTACTATCAACATCTTTATTGGATTTCATATTCTTCCAAACTTCTGCTACTTGTATCTTCTCTAGCCCCTTGGATATGTTGGTCTGACCTTGAGATGAGCATTGTTGAGAATTTCCATGTTGAGCCATTTCTTCTAATATTTGATTTTGCATTGCTAGTGGCTTCTTGTCAAAAGTGAACAAGAGCGACACAATTCAGTCCTCAACCTCTGAAGTCCAAAGTCTTCTCGTCACGAGCCGTCTAATAGATAAGGACAAAAGGTTCAAAGTAGAGACAAGGTTTTTATAACAGAACGGGGATAGAATTCAGCATAACTTTGAGAAAATAACAAAGTTAAAGAGAAAGCAAGAAATAGGCAAAATGGAAACATGCTAAACGTCCAGTTCTAACTAGGCTTGCGTCCTACAGTCAGCATTGCTCTGATACCACTCTGTCACACCCGGTTTTAAGGGCAAAACCAGACATACACTATATGTGAAATAAAGAAGTCAAATCTCACATATAGCCACAGATAAGTGTAATATCAAGAGACAAATGCTTAATATACATAACACAATAGTATAAAATATACCTTAAAGAGCAACACAGCGGAAAGACAACTCCGAACACCGGGTGTAGACTTCACTCCAGGATCAAACTAACTGGTTGATCACAAGCCTATTAACTCCAGAGACTATCCTGAGGTGTGGGAAATAGCAAGAGTGAGTCCATGTCGAACTCTGCAAATATATCATGGGGTTCATGAAGCTCAAAAAGGTTTGACACGGGTTTACTGCAATAGCTTTTAGTGAATCATCTTTTTAGCATTTGAGTAGCAACAAGTTTTTCATAAGCCCAAATAACCTCATGATCATGTAAACGAGAATAATGTATCGCAAGAAACAATAATCATTAGTGAGCATCAATATCATCAATATTATCATTATCATCAGTGTTCATCATTTATTCTGTAAGGGTCCAAGGCCACTCGTAACCGTGAGCACGGCTGTTATAACAGTTTTACACTCTGCAGAGGTTGTACACTTTCACTGTGAGTCATGATTACCCATATGCCCGGGATCGCGACTCCCAAAACACTTCCAAGGTGAGTAGGCAGGGAAACACTATGAAGCCTTTCAAAGGTTCGTCTAACAAGTTAGGGCCGCTAGGTTTCAGAAGTCAGTCCGTGTGATACACCACGCAGGGATCCACAGTCTGCTTTACCCCATTTGCGCCACAAGGGTAACCTCTAACAAGCTAGAAAAGGTCCTCATACTGAGCTAAAGCCAGAGCCATATAGCCCTCACAGTTGTACTGTAAGTCCCGGATGTTCGCTTACAGATAAGTCCTTAAGGAGAGAAACTAGAGCACCATAAAAACAACCAAATATGCTCTAGCCCTCTTGAGCCATGTTGCTATAAAGCATCTTTTAAACGTTTATTGCATATACCATTAATCAAGTTACAGATCATGGTTATTTATCTTGAGCACTAGCATAATACTACCCAATGCAATGTCCCATGGGTGTCAAGGTACAAGATACAAAAACTAGGATATCCTTAGTGGTAACAAGGTAGACACATGCACATGAATTAAGTGTATTAAAGGTGAATAGGAAAACAAGGATAATCCCATGCTATACTTGCCTTAACTCAAAATCCTTCTTCTGATCCAAATCTTCAATTAATAGCTTCTTGAATCTCCACGTAAATCTCACCGACTGGACTTGATCAATAAATCACCACACACACATCGAGCAATCATACACGAAGCAAACAATGAATAATAATTAGAACAGTACACCAAACATATAAAACAATATGTGAAAAGGTTTTAAAGATGTTCTACGCATTGCTACGAACACACAGACACGAAAAACACGCTAATCGGAGCTACGATGAAAGAAATACATATACCGAAAGATTTTGTTGTATAAAACGGAAAATTATAGGTCTCATTTGTTTTGACTATATAAAATCATATATATAAGATAAAATACTTTTTATAGATATTCAAAAGTGACTTAGGCTAAATTACATTTAAATTTAGAAAACTAAAGGAAAAATCAATAATATTTTATTTATAAATCTAGTTGCACAGTTATTAATTAAATTAGATCTAAACTATGAAATTCCTGAGATTTTGATAAAGAAAACATTAATACTATTGCATAGTTCATGTTGTTATAAATCCATTGCAATTTGAACGGACTAATTCGGAATTCAAACAAATAAGTTATGAATTAAACGAGATTTTCTTTAGTAAAATAATAGATTAAATCTAACATCGAAACTTAAAGATAGAAAACCTAACCAACAGTAACACTAACAGTATAAAAAGTTTGTAAAACTCTTCTACACGTTACTACGGTCACACAGACGTAAAGATCACGAAATTCGGATTTAAAACATAAAAGTTATGAGTTTTTTAAGATTTCCTATAGATAAATAATTACTTTAATATAAACTCGAAAATAAATTATCACAAACCTACTGCACAGTACTACCAACATGTAGAGCTCGCAAATACGAACCTAACGCAATTTGAACGGGTCAAATCGGAGTTAAAACGTAGAAGATATGGTCTAAACAAGATAGTTGCAGATTCAGGAGACAGGCATGCATCAGATAGATGTTGTTGATGGTGCCTTAGTTTTAGCGTCGTCAACTTTAGCCACGTTTGTTATCTGTCACTTTGGGCATGTAATAGGTACTCGTTTGTTTGGCTATTTAATAAAGTCCACAATATAATTGCTGTGCTTTTGCCATGTCATAAAGTTCACTCAAATCTAAATCTTTTAATTTTATACGGTAAATTATAATTTGATTGACTAGAATTATATGTTCAAAATACCTTAAATCCGGGCCATAGTCGTAGCGTGGATTCACTTTCCTGGGCCGGTGCGGTCTTGGACTCTGCAACCTGTCGCCGCTTCATCAGCGTTGTCAGCTGTCGTTCCGTGAACAGTCACCACGGGAGTAAATACATCCTCTTCTTCTTGAGTAGAATGCCTGGTGGCTTCCTCGGACGGCGACAAGAGAAGGAGAAGAAAATATAATTTACTACACAAGAGATTTCCCAAACTAGGGGCTCCTCTATGGTAGTTTTTGGTGTGCTTTGCTCATGGGATAGGTACGTATATATAGGGAGGAAAACTCTCCACCCCATGTCAACTAGCGATATGGTGCTAATTGACGTTGCATCATCCACCTCCGCTAATAGGCCTAAGTAATCATTTAAGCCCATTAGTAAATAAATGTATGGGCCTTTGAGTTTTATTATGATTATTGCACATAGGTTTTGAGCGTTGGAAAAAAAATGAGAGATTTATTATTTTCGGAATTAATTATTTTCATAGATAAAATAATTCCAGAAAAGTCCAGAATTATTATTTAAGCCGCGAAAAATACTCCAAAAGCTCCGAAAATTCGGAAAAATTTTCCAGAGACATTATGGAACATGAGGAACCCAAATAAAGTATTTGGAGCTCACTAAAAGGTAATTTTGGAGCATCTAAAAATTAGATTATGCTCACAGACAAGTGGAAACAAGCTACAGAAAAAGTCGAAAAAATTCCTGAGAAGTTTGTAGAGGTTGATTGATGGATGAGAAACAAGGAATTTGATTGTATAAAAATAATATATGTATATCAGAGAAGGAAAATCGACCTAAACGCATTTTGAAAGAACAACTTGAATTCATTTTGATCTTTGGTCAAAATCAAACAATACAAAACAAAAATGCATCAGCATGTATGCACAACAATGTTGCTACATCCTAAGATGAATTTTAATTCAATGAAAATTTTGTTTTACTATATTTCATGAGCACAAAACATTCATAATTAAATCATTTTAGCTCTATCTCTAAAGAAGCAAAATTTAGGGTGTTACAACTTTCGATACTTCTCTTGGCCATAAGACCTGCCTGCTAAGAGCCTAAGAGACTCCTTCCTTGTTTTTAAGGAATAAATTATTGGAAACTTCCATTCTATCTAATGACAGTAAAAAGGAGGCATTTAAGTGTCTGCAGCCTTTGTGAATGGTAAGACCAAACCAGGTTGTCCTTTATACGCTCGCAATGCTTCTCTTCCTGCTTGCAGGTATGCATTGTCTACATTTGAGGTGTTTCGTTCTGATATGCATAGCATGGAAACCATGCTGGATTGCTGGGTCAGCCCCTCCACACGCAATAGTTTTCTCTGCTCATCCATGTAAGGCTGCTTGCCACCTGCTGCATGCTCAGAAAATGACTGAACTAAGTCGGCTTGACTTATTTTGATGGTTCTGATTTGTTTTTTTAAATCTCTTTAATTGCTCTGTTACCTATTTGATTTGCAGGTAGGTTTTCCAAAAAATATGCTCAGAGATCGGAGATACTATGAGGAAAAACAATAGCAACCCTACTGCCACAACTATTTCATTCTTCATATACTGGTGACCTGCAACGGAGCAGGTGTGCCTTTTTGGGATATGTCTACAAAAACTATCCCACCATTATATAATCCTTATTTATAGCTGGCTATGTCACACTATTAAACTATGTGTTGAGTAGTAATGATAGGTACGAGTGATATCTATGCTGCCTAATATGTTTTGTGGACTTCGTACATGGTATCAAATACGATAACTAAGGTGCATAATAGCACTGGTGCTGGAATTTATATTATACCTGCTACCGTAACACATTGTCTATTATGTGCATATATTAATATATAAGACCCCAAATTTATAAAGAAACAGCTGCTAAGGTGGCCATATTTGTTTATGGTACAGACACAGAGGTCAGGAGGGACGGTATCTGGTATTGAAAAGTCTCTGAAGATGCAAAACCCAGGTCTCAACATCATTTGTATTCAGGTAATACACCATTCAGAAACATCAATTAGGTCAATATGATCTTTCAAGCTTATAATGTGTTTTATATTGGAAGTTGTAGCCAGACAAAAATGTTTCGTTGAGGAGTTTATCTACACTTGAGTGTCATGCACCAAAGAGTGCAATGCCTCCTTGGTTTCTACCTCCACTGACCATACATGGTCATCTAACCTTATTTCAGACTTAAGCAACACAGCACATTGTTATAGCTAAACCAGTATAGACTTCATTTTTATTCATGTACAGTTGTACACCACACATCATTCTTTCTCCACCACACATATATGTATCTTTTAAAAATCCTATTCTTACTAAAACTAGGCACAGCTCTCTTTGCAGGGACAAATACATGAAGCACATCCTCCATGAACAATAGACATTCTGATCAAAAGAAAAGCTACAAACAGAGCGACAGATACGATGATAACCCCAGACTGAGGATCAACTTCATCATATCCGCTTTGTAAAATAACACCGCATGTAATATATCCCTATATGCTACTCTTTATCTCCTGCAAAATTAGGCCTATGTACAAATTCATATTTTACTCTCAGCTACTTTCCAGCGTATATGACATATTCCCTATTTCCTACCGTTTACCTCCTGCGAGATTAAACCTATGTATAAATTCATATAGTGCTCTCAGCTACTTTCCGATGTATGGCATATTCTTTATTATCTTGACATTATCCTGCTCTTTACTTTGCCAAAAGGTGTGTACCTGAGGACATAAGCTACCTTGTTATCTCGATATTACCGTGCTCTTTCAAGATGATAGTGCTACAGATCACAACCTCAATAATTTGTACTTAAATACTTATATATCTATCTACAAAAATTTACGCTATATCTGCCAACGCGCGCAGGGCGCACGCTTTCTACTAGTATATGAATAAAAAAGTAGAGCCTCTCAGGCACGTGTTTCTCCCACGTATTCCCCTACCAATCAATTGCTTGAATCTACTTTTTTAATCACCACGAATTAAATCAACAATAAGCATATAATCTTTCTCTCTTCTTAAATGATTCCATTGCTTCAATTCATCTAAATCCATGTAGGATAGAGCCACTTCTTCCTTTTCACTAGAGATGGCTTTAGAATCATAATCATAACTTGAATATTATAAAATCATTAAATATATGTTTATCTAACTAGATTATGAATCAGAGCATATCAATTATCATTGGTTAACTATGTACACATAAAAAATATAATATGTCCCTCCCATTTTTTAGTTTGTTTATGGTAGTCGTGTATAAAATATCAACAAAAAAGTAGTAAAAAATAATGATAAATATGAAGTAATACAATCATAAAATCTGAAATATTAGAAAAGAGTTACATAAGAATAATGATGATAAAATTTAAATAGCTTGGTTCACATTATTTTTCTTGTAAAAGAATTATAGTACAGTAAACCTTTAAATTTTGCAATGATCTATTATTCAAGAGCATAGAAAATTAACATATTTTGGTTATAAGAGTCCTTTTTCTACAATTATTCAATCAAATAGCCTTAAAATTTTTTACATATTATATTTATAATAAATTTCAACCACAGAAGGAGAGGTTGTTTTTTATTAATTATCTGGGACTTGGATTAGACGGAGAGTACCAAAGTGTAAACACAAAGTAAAATGTACATGTGGTCTATGAACTTGTCCGAACATGTCAATTAAGCTCCGAATTCTCAAAATGTCATTTCGAGGTTCCCAAACTTATCATGCAGTGTCTATGAACTCATCTTATTAGAGTGTCATCTAGATCCAAATTTATCCTCACTCCATGTGCCAATGTGGTATGTTATGGTGGATCTCCTATAGCTCAGTGGGTCCCATGTGAGAGTAGGGCTCATATGTTAGCCTTTGATGCTCCATCGGGGTTGATTAAAACCCACTCGGCTCCGCACGCACGCTAGAATTCGAAGCATCAGTGGTTCCTCGGCGTGGCGACACGTGTCTTCATAACTTTTGCAAAAGGACCCTTTGGCTTTAAGGTAATCAACACGCGGTCCAACATGTCGTCTATAAACAGTGATCGCGTTTGGATATTTTATGTTTGGGACCCTTGTGTAACCTTTATTTCAACACAAAGAAGAGAATACGGTAGCCTCACCGTTTTGCAAACCACCCCCTGAAAGCAACGTGGAGAGCCCTCGCAGCCAACCCTACCACAGCTTTGGCGTTGTTCGGCTGGGCTAAAAAGGCTGGCTGGGCTGGTTTTGGGAGGGTTGATCAGCCCAGTTGTTCGGCGGCCCAGGTCCAGCCGAACGGCTGACCTAATAGCGAACCGCCCGGCCGCTTTCTGCCCCTCCCTCAGTCCGTTCCCCTCCGCACGGGCCGCAGCGGCCCTCAGGTCCACTTCACCATGGCTGCCCCGGCAGCTGTGACTGGTTCCCTCCCCTCCCGCCTCTCTACGCCGTGACGGGGGCCCCTCATCATCAACAGCCTCCGCGATGAACGTGAGCTCCGCATCCCTCCCAGAACTCGCCGCCGTCAACGCCCGTCCACCGGCAACAAGGTACCCCGGATCCAACGCTACCGTCATCCCACTCATCTGGATTTGACGCCTCCGTCGTCCCCCACCCCTCCGGCTCCGAGGCCGCCGTCGTCCCCCCTCCCCCCATCCGGAGCTCACCCCCACGTGCTCATTTTGCAGGTGTACCCCGAGCGCCGCCCACGGATCCGCCTCTCAGCTCACCGGAATCGCCTGCCGCTTCGCCGGATCCGGGGAACCTAGGTACGTTCTCGTGCACCTGCGTGCGTGTTGACTTGTTTCTCGCACTGCATTGCTCTCATTTGAACTATTACCCTTTCTCCAGCGATTTCATGGTTGTGCTAACAACTGCTCCTCAACGCTGCCCACACTGCCCGCGTCATCCACTTCATCTACAGTTCTCGGGCAGTAAATGGTCCACTGGACAGTGCAGTAAGCGTAATGAATCCTTAACATCCTTTCTCGACATGATAATGCATTTTTAAATTTATTTTGTGAGGGCAAAAGTCATCTGTAGTTTTGTTTTATAAGCAATAATAATATAATAAGTTAACAATCTGTTGATTGCTTTTAGTAGTGACACCCATTGCCCAAACAATGAACTAACCAGATTTGCTTTATCATCGGTCAAGTGATTATGTTCATGTATTTTTCCAAGATAACTGATATCATACTTAATTTATGCTTAAATTCCTGTTTCGTAAATTCACAATGGTAGATTTTTTTCCACCATAAAGTTTCCTAAACAGTCCAAGCAGTGTGCAGACAGTATTGCTCTTGCTCAGCATTGTCTAATCTCTCTCAGTTTCATGTGACCAAGTTAAAGACAAGTCTAATGTTCAGTAGTTAGAGACTTGTTTACTATTTACAACTACAATAGCACCAGGCGCAAGATCTGTTTGGCTCCACCCCTCTGCATATGTTTCTGTTTTCTTGTTAGACATGTGCTACTTTATGGGTGATGTCATTGTCTAAAAGTAATGTTCATGTATGCATGTGGGCTCATATACTTTTTCTGTGTGTATGTGAATCCGTAAGTGTGAGCGAATTATGCTATCAGAAAAGAAACTTTTCCTTTTGTTACCAAATGTAAGATGTTCTAGTTTTAAACCATGAGTTAATTATTCTCTAACTTTTATTATGTTTATAGAAAATGCACCAACTACACCATCATATTAGTTTCCTAAAATTCATATGAAGTATACCATGATATCAAGCTGAACTGCTGATATATTAGATTTGGATATAAGTAGTAGATTGGCCTAGGGGCTGGACAACTGGACCAGATGCAAATATATCTTCTTCTCATGCATCTCTCTTACCAAATCAATGGATGCTTGCTTATGATTTTGTGATAATTTTCTAACATTTATTTATCTTTTTTTGTACCAGCTTTGCTGAAGGTCTTAAATTACAACTGCTGCTCAACGCTGCCCACACTGGCAGCGTCCTCCACTTCATCGTGCTCTTCACCTAAAGCCAGGCACTACAATCTCCGTTCAAAATGCGCCAAGCGTTTTGCCAAGGCATGTCCCCATTTCTACTCCCTAACTCTCCTGTTTGTACCTCTTACAACTGCTGCATTTGCTTCTTTCCTGCATAAATCAATGCAAACATTTTCAACATGGCAATAGATGAGCACGGATCGTGCTAACTGGGATGACGCCACCTTGAGGACCTTTCTGGAACTAGTGATAGAATAGAAAAACCTATTGCACTGGAACCAGAAAGGCCTCACAACCCTTGGCTGGGCAAATGTGTATCCAGCATTCGAAAAGGCCACCAAGTTGCTGTATGACAACAAACAGTTGCAGAACAAGTTAAACGACATGAAGCGGGCATATTTTACTTGGCGCGACCTTCAAACCCACACTGGCCTAGGCCGTGACCCCCATACAGGAGGCGTCACAGTTGACCCCTCGTTTTTTGAGGGTGGCAACGGGGTACTAACTTATAACCTTATTCCTTTCTAACCCCTTGACTACCAAGTACTAGGGATGTTCCCATTCTACTCGTTCTAACTAGTTGACCCATGCCACGTGTAGGAAAATAACAAATCTGCGGTGGAGGGGACCAAAATTCCCAAATGCCTTGACCTACTGATCACTCTTTGGGGACACACCCCGCAAGACAGAGGGACATTGCTCTCTTCTGGTGGACATCATCGTGAGAGGACACCCAGTAGTAATAGCCATGATACTTCACACGACATGTCCTAGGAGCTGGTAGAGCTCCAGAGTGTTGGTCAGTCCTTAAGAGATCCACTAGGGAATACTCTGTCAACAGCCCTCCCAGTAAGAAGAGTGCTTCGATTGATGATTGCCTTAACGACTTGACCGACATCATTAAAGACCATAAGATGCAGAAGGCCAGTGCTAGCAAGTAGGAAGAGGAGATGGACCAAGTGAAAAAGATTTTGAAAGAAGATGGTTTGCTAGAGTATGATGCTATGTTTGCTCACACTTTAATTATTTGCACGAACACACTGCACCGTAGGAACTTCCTGACCATGGAAACAAAAGAGGGTCATCTGAACTTTCTGTAGATCTGCTGGGAGGACAGGAGATCTAGATCCAAGTAGATATTATCCGAAGAAGCGTTCCCACTGTAGCAGTCTATGTAGTTTTATTTATTTTCCAAACCGTGCATGTTGAGTTGTACTTTGTCGTGGACAATATTTGTTTAAGTTGCATCGCTGTAATGTGGCCTGTGGCCTGAACTTTGTGTGCTGTTTTTTCCCCAAATCCACATAAAATGTGATCTGTGATGTACATATCTTTGTTCAACATACATTTCATTTTTTGATGTGTTATGTGGTGTACTGGGTCTGCATTTTTCAGGCTGAGGTAGCTGTTGCAGTTATCACTGAGTCCCCGGGTATGAATCCTTCTCTACATTTGTGTGCACATAGTCAGAATATGCTACTTGAGTCTACATTCGAATAAACTGCTCTTTAACTCTTGTATAGTAAAAAGTAATCAGTAGCAGCAGCACTACTATAGTAAAAATCAATAAGTAGCAGCAGCACATAGTATACATGTTTATTGTCTGCTCTACTGTAGCGCTGCTCAGTCTGCTATCATATAATGTAATAATCATGTATATAAATTATCAGCACAGTTCTTGGTGACATTAGAGCTGACCATGTCCGGATACATTATTGCTTATACTTGTTACTTGTCATATTGTTTGTGATTTGGATTGGTACTGCTCCATATACAGCCTTGTTCTGCAAATCAGTCCTAACTTTATTGCTACAGGCAAGTGCAATCTAGCTTGTCAGTTTCATTTATCTATTCTAGCTTGCCATCATTTCTGTATATTGTTGATAGCATGTTTGCATTTGGTTAATTTTTTTGATATGAAGTAATGTGACCTGACCTGACATGACTTCTGATGTCAGCTCCTTTTAATTTGTGTGACTATGCTAGTGTGACATCATTAACGCAAGCCATGTTTATCTGTGTAGTCAAGCTAGAAGAATGTCACATTTTGTTCTGGCACGAATTTGGATATTCAATATTGCTCTGTAACATCAACTTGGCGACTGTGTTGCTGCAGGTGTTGACCAGCTCACGCGGTTGGTGCTCTGCTCTTTTATCGCTGCTATGCCACCGCCCCGCCTCCCCTCCGTGACTGGACGCTGCTGGTGCGGCCCTTGACAGGTAGTTTCTGCCAATAGTTAAGTGATAACAACTTGGCGTTCCCAGTTCTAGAGCATGTTAGAACTTAAAGTAATTTCATTGTGTGGAATTCTACCGTACTTTGCTGCAATTTGGAACCTTGATCTTGTTCATAATAAAATGGTAATGTACTTGCTTTTCCCCTGTGATTTCTACCCTTTTTATGCTCTGCATGCTTTTCACCTAAGCATAACAGGTTTTTTTCTACAAATGTTCGTACACTTGCTAATTCTCTAAAGATTATGGATTATTTAGTGGCTTATATATCATTTGTGTGCACATAGTCAGTATATGCTACTTGAGTCCTAAATTGCTGTTAATTGGTGTTGTAGGTTCACCAGCAATTGCTACCAAAGTATCACTATTAATTGGTGTTCTAAGTTCAGCTCTCCTGTAATCCTTCATTGGTTCCTAAACAAGACAAGACTCTATTATTGTACTATTGCAAACTGCAGACCCTTCATTTCGACCCAACCAATTCGAAGGTTCGTATTCGATACCTAAACAACTAATACCTTCAGAAACAAGCTGTATTTAGGACTAATTCATGTTCTTGCAGATGAGCAGCACTGAGGAGTTCAACAACAGCGACAACTCCAATGAAGGACCCAGCAGCAGCATTGAGAAGTTCAACTTCGCGGCTGTTGCTGTCCTGCTTGCTAGGTACAAAGCAGCAGTGGTGAATGCGGCTCCAGTTGTGAACCCTGACCTCCCCTTCCTGAAGATGACCGAGCGATAGTGGATGGAAATCAATCTGCGAAACGAAGAAAAGTGCATCGACAACTTGCATATGTCTCCTGCTGACTTCAAGCATTTGCATGACATTTTACTTGGGTTTGGACTGAAGGGTACACGACAGACATCATCCCTAGGAACTTTAGGTATACATTTGTGGACTTGTGCTCACAACCAAGCAGTTAGAAGGAGCAGGGATAGATTCGAACGGTCTTTAGATACAGTGAGAAGGAAGGTTACTCATGTCGCCGAGGTTATCTGTAGGTGGGCAGACTCTATTCTTGTTCCAGTTGATAGCACTTATGCTGGAGTGAAATGGCAACTTGGAGCATATGCACCATTCTTTGATGGATGCATCGGGGCTTTGGATGGCACTCATGTTAAACTCAAGGTTAATAAAGAGGCCAAACTTGACCATATAAATAGGAAAGGAGATGTAACAATTAATGTTTGTGCCATTGTCGACATGGATGGGCGCTTCACATATGTCAGTGTTGGGATGTCAGGGTCCGTGCATGACATGTTGGGAGGAACCAAACTTCTCGCATCCACCACATGGTTAGTGAGTACTGCCATGCAAATGTTGGACCAACATGTTTTTAGTTGCTGGGGCAGAAAAGAAAAACTAATTGTGGAAATGGTTTATGTATTGTAGGACACTACTACCTGGTGGACGTGGGATACGCACTGGAGTCTGGATACATGGGTCCTTTCAAAAATATAAGGTACTATCTGGATGATTTTAGGGGTGTACCTGTTGAGACAATGTATCGATAGGAGAAATTTAACTTGACTCATTCTAGGCTATCCAGTGTCGTCGAACGGACTTTTGGGGTACTGAAAGGCCGGTGGCACATTCTGAATGGGATACCTTACTGCCATAGGGTCAAGCAAAAGATGATTATTATGTCATGCTTTGCATTGCACAATTATTTGTTCATTCGGGAGCATGGATTTGGTTTGCCTACCTACCCATCATCTGTCTAGGTGGAGCTCAGTGCAAGTAATACTATGACAGCAATGAGGGAGTACATATCTGTGGCTCTCTAGGGAGAATGATTCGGCAAAGGTGATGTAAATTAGGAAGGAAAGTACTTCAATTGAACATAGACCTCCCTTCTCTGTTGACATGCAGGTTATGACATGTTGTCCACTTTCAGGTGGGGCCGAGTGGTGTAGGAGAGGTCGAAGGGGATTGGAGGATGGCATGAAGACCCAATGATGGTTGGGTAAGTGACTTTTGCATGGGAACCGCGCCTTCATGATCATTCTTATGTGCCTTGAAAAGGGTACAAATTTTGTATAGATTCCACTTAGGACCTGTGGTAGATGTAGAGGAATGGTAGGAAATGGAAATAGTAGGAATGTATGCCACTGTAGGTTCATGTTGTACATGGAGTTCATGTGCAGATTTGAAAGCACACGTTTCTGTAGGTGTTGCAAATGTGTTGTGCAACTCCTACTAGTTTGTAAATGCTCCACTAATCCACAAGTACTAGTGTCAGGGAGAATAGAGGTATGTACTACTGTAATGGATTGTTGTAATGGGATCTTAGGAACTGCAATGAGCTGTTGTAATGCCTGCAAATTGGGTCAGCTTACAGCTGTGGAATGTCCTGTTGTTGTAATGAAGTGTTATGTCAATGGCCTTGGAATCACATTTGAGTTGTAATGAAATGGTATTAGAACATGTTGCTAGTAACTTGTATGTGTTAATGTTGATAATTGTTGTCCGACGTGTATTTGAATGGGTCTGTTAGTTGGCGCCAAATTTGGTTCATTGGCGCCAGAATTTGATTTGAACTACCTCTGTTCGAATGGATGCAACAGCAGCTGCTTGCCTGGCTGGCGGTGGGCTGATTCAAATCAGCTGATTGACCAGCCCAGCCAGCCGATTCATAGCAGCCGAACACATCGTTTGTTTCTCGGTCTCTCTCCCCTCTCTCCGTCCTTAGCGCTGCCGCCACCTCTCCCCTCTTTGCCCTCTCCTCCACGCGCCACCTCCATGGCTCTCCCCTCCATGCCCTCTCCTCCCCCGTTGCCTCCAAGCCGGCATGAGCAGACCTCCTTCGCGCAAGACTCGACGAGAGGTGGGGCAAAATCGGAGAGGAGGAGGTGTCCACGGATACCGCGTGCGGAGGACTGGAGGAGGCTTCCCCACTCCCGAAGATCCTCGCGCTCTCCGGATCTGAGCGCACATCGAACAGATCCGGCCTCATCGACCATCGATCCGGCCGACCTGCAGAAGCCCGTGGTGCGCGCGCGGCAAGCTCCAGCAAGCGAGTGGGGGACTGAGCTCGAGCTCCTGGATTCGCCTTGCTTCTATATTTCTATTTTATGTGTACACTGGGATCTGTGGTAGCTAGATTTTTACCTTGCTTCTACTAATATTTTTTTCATATGCATATATAGCTTTGGCCAGGTAATATTCGATCTCGACCATGTACCATGTTGTACTGAAATTGGAAATTTCTATTAATTCCTCCTAATATTATTGGTTAGAAAGTCAAAAAAATTTCATATGAATGGATACAGCAAATATTTCAAATGACAAGATGATTAGATGGAAAGAACCCATTTTTACTAAAAATTTCACACGTTCAGCAAGATATGGTGATAATGTATCTGGGATAATGGGATATTTGTAGTTTAGATTAGCCATCCCCGTTGTGACACATTACCTCTCTGTTGATTGAAATCCTGTTTTTGTATTGGATGTTGATGATTGTTTACTTTGCAAAATCATCAGGGCAACGTAGGAGGCGTCTCCTTCAGAGCTGTTAGAGTGTGTTTGTCAGTTCGAGAAGGTATCAGCTTTCACACAGATTGTGCTCTTCTCCACCAAGAAAGCTGGACGTGCTGTTACTCAGCTCATCTTGTGATGCGTACTTATATTATTAAATTGCTATTAAATGAGCTTTTCAGTGGATGAATTCTTTGGTTACCATCAGTATGGTTTTGATATTGTAACATTAGTATGGTTTTGATATTGTCTCACTCTCCCTGAATGTAGCTTTTGATTGTTGGGAACACTATCTAAAACCATGTCATATTTTTTAATTTAGCAAGATATTATCTGTCTTTCTCAAATCAGTACATAGATTACAGTTCCATCAAATGGTGGCATAGTTGCATTTTGATTAATGTTAAACATGGACCAGATAGACATACTTTCCTACTAACTAATAAACACAACAAATGATTTAAATAACTAAACTAAGGCTGCCAGTTAAATAATAGGAACGGAGCCACAAACTTCACTGTTTTTAAAATAATAAATATCCAGTGTGGGGCTTTGTAATAGTTTTCCTCCTGATTTAAGCTGAACATAGTTGCATGCATCTGAATCGGCTTGGCTCGCTGCTATGGGTTAGTCTGATTAGGTATCTTGATCATGGTCATGTGTTATATGTATTGTAAATACATGAGTTTGGTAATTTTCAGGGCACTCCTAGCTGCAAAAAAAGAATATGTTTCTGCATTGTGCTACTAGCCAAAGACGAGGTTGGTCTCTTTCCTTCATAGAGCTTTTTTTGCTCTTGTAGTGTTGTCTATTTGGAGTAGAATGAACCTGAAGTTATAGCCTTTTTCCTCGTAAAGTTCAGAATGTTCAGCTTGGCTTGCTACTTTTGGTCAGTGCCATAGAATTTTTTACTATATTTTCTTTTGCCAAAAAGATCTGTCAGTAGAACATCATCCGTTTCTGCACATGTCCCTGCGCATGTTTCCACCCATTTGAACCAAAGTTAGTTGTGGTCTTGGTTAGGATAGTATGACATAAATCTCTTAGCACATGTTTCCACCCGTTTGAACCAAAGTTGGTTGTGGTCTTGGTTAAGATATAGTATGACTTAAATCTCTAATGCTATTGAACCAACGAGGCATCACATGATTGTATATACTTCAGTAATCAGATTACGTATCTTGATCTTGGACACATACTTTATATGTCCTTAATGAGCTTGATAGTTTCCATGATACTCCTAGCTGCAGATAGAGGATGTATGGCCGCCAGGATGTATAGCCGCCATATGGGTCTCACTGATGTTGATTTTGTTCGCAATAGAGTAGAGTGATCGTGCCTACCAGTTTTACTGGAACAAGAGGCACCATTTGATGAATTACCAGGATGAGATGACTATATGTATAGTGTATGACCCTCATGATCTATTTGTGACCTTCATGTGTGAAATTAAGTGGAGATAAATAATGGATGTATTAAGTTTCGAACCTGGATGTCAGCCATGTGACTGTTCTCACTAATGATGGCTTGTAATGATGTACTTATCCTTAATGTGTTGCTTGGTGGAGTATTTGAGTTTGGAAAATATTGATTCTAGGAAAGAAAGATTTTCCTATGTGTTCAAACCAGATACAACAGAGCTTATATATCAATGTTTTGCTTAGATCTTAATGTTACTGTGTAATTATAAAGCCATGCCTAATAAGTGTTGACAACAACTTTTTTGCCTGATGTTCTAGTAAAGGTTCATGATCCCCCCTTTGAGACAGAGAGTGTACGTGGAGGTGGCGATGACGACGATGATGACGCAATAGCATGGTATTTGATTGGAGTAGAAAGAAAGAGAGAGATGATGAACACGAGATGGGAGTACTAGTTGACATGTGGGACCTACCTTACATGGGACCCATAGGTCAATACTAGAGTCATGGGACCCACCATGGCATGCTATGTTGGTGAGCGAAGCAGGTCAAGAGTCAGGATTTTTTTGGACTTGATGATACCCTAGAATAAGTCTGATACCTGAAAATGATATTTTGAGTGTTTCATGGTCTCAATGATATCTTGAGATAAGTCCGATGATTTAAAAAATGGCACTATAAGAATTTAGAGAGTTGGCATCTCGAGATTTTTTTTACTCCCAAACACAATAGGTTCGTCGTAGGCTGGAGGGTGTGGTATTAGGCACGGACAAACGGTACCATAATGACGACGCATAGGTTAAATGAAAATTTCAACCAACAAACATGATATATTGTGGGTACCAAGTAGCGTGTATATGTGGCTTGGGTTGGGACATTCGATGAATTTTCCATTTTGGTGCCGGTAAAATGGAATCAAGAAATTGTGACAGCTATCGGCTTTAGGGGATTTGACACATTTTGATAGTCAAATAGTCAGCCACTCAGCCATGGATCTTTTTACATACTCTGTGAGATTGGTGGTGACATTATTGCCTTCGCACCACATTTTTCTACTTCTCGTGCATTGGTACGATGACTTCTGGTTCTCTGCTAGGACAAGTGATTTTATCATCGATAACGATTTTTTATGGTTCTATAAGATACACTCTATTGCAAAAATATGATTCTATGAGAAAGTGAACGAGAATAGTATTTTTTTCACCTCCTAGCCTCTTACACTATTAAAAAACATTTTCACCGCCAAATGGGAAACTCTCATCATCGTCGGTTTCACTCTTCGCTGGTGAAGGATGGCGATAGTCAAAGTTATCACTAATGATTTTTTTTATTTTTTTAAAGATGGCCAGCTTTGATGATGACCACACTGGCCCACTGAACCATGTTGGACTAGAAGGTACAGTGATCCGTGAACTGATCATAGCTTAGTTGGTTAGGTTTCTTACGGTGGAACCTGTCCACTGAGTTTAAGTCCTTGACTTGGTAGACGACGTGCTCATAAGTTCATAGGGATGAGTGTATGCTCGTCTATATAAGGTCAGTCTCAATGGAGAGTTTCATTTCATTATTTCCAAGACTGTCATGTCATATAGAATGAAATGAAACTGGAACGAAACACCCACTCTCAATACAAAGTTTCATTTTACGGTTTCATAAGCATTTAATTCTGTGACTCATAAAGAGTTGGTAATCGTGCCAAAAAAGTTTTATCCCATGAAACTCAATTCTTCTCTCTCTTCATTAAAACGTTGCCATGTCATCAAAATTGCATATGAGACAGGCTATTAAATGCAAATGAAACTCTTATAAAACTCCTACCGAGACTTACCTAAACGTATGTAGTGGGTCTTGAAAAAAAAAACAAGGTACGGTGGACCAATAAACATTTAAAAATTCTTGCTTTTTTCGATCTATATTCCAGAGACTCCACACATAGATCCTTGTGAGGAATTAATAAATGTACCAAAGAACTCCCTCCCGCGATCAATTGATGAATATATTACACTTACATCCAATGAGAAAAACACCCACCAGGGTATATAAAGACTAGCTTGCAAGTTGCAACATACCTAGCTGCAGCTTCCACGGCATCTCGATCATGCGCCCCTTCAGTTATGTTTGAGTGTGATATGCTGGTGTCGCACCCCACAAGACGTGCGTGCGTCATGACACAGAGTGTGCACCTTTATTATACATATAAACCGGCTCGATGGAGACAAAACTGCAAATTGTGTAGGCCCCGGAGTTGCATGCTTGCAACAAGATGAGACGTTTTTAGTGACGACGATGGGGAGAAGAAATGGGTAACCCTTTTCTCCTTGCACCGGCGGCTTAAAGCACAAGATTTTCCTTTTGCCTTTGTTAATTAGCTAGGCTGGGACGGAAAGATAGGGCTGCTGGTGCAATAGGTTTCGTGTGCACACTGTTGCAGGATCTCGAGAAAAGGAAGTCACGCACACTGAAAAGGTATTTGGAAAAAGGAGGGACAGAGAGTGAGACCAGGCGGAGAACATCATCTGATAGTCGACATGCCAGGTAATTGGACCATGTCACTAGACAATGCAAGTGCTACTGTCGGGATGTTTAGTTTTCTTATTCTTAGTTTTAGGTCAAACACTCAAACCCTTGACGATTTGTTCCTGATTTATGCGGGAATCACTTTTAAAGTAAAATATTAATATGATTATTGAGCCTATCCTGCTATCCGCATACTATCTGAAAACAACTGGATAGTAGTGATGAGCAACACCCGAAGACTGGGCTGGCAAATCCTTTCGAAGGACGAAGTTACCATAGGTGGCTTACTGTCGACGGGAACATCACCTACCACTCACAAACGCCGTAAAATTCTGAAAATTTCGCTCCCACGTGGGAGTCGTACCTAGGGCCTGAGGTGCTACTGAGGCTCTTTAACCACTAGGCTACATACCCTTTCGCTCTAAGAGCATCTCCAACATGCTACCTAAACCCACTACCTATCCTATATTTAGGTAGTGGAGGTCAAAAAACCTACTCCAACAGGCTACCTACTTGACTACCTACTTTTGTTGGCCCAACAAATCTTTCCTCCAACTACCTACATTTGTTGGGCCAACAAACTTGGCTACCTACTTTTTCTCGGTGGTTTCCTCTCTCTCTCCCATAGCGTACTCCGCACAACAGAGTGTGCTCCTCCTCGGCGTCGGCGGTGCCCCTCCATCGCCGGTGGCGCCCCTCCCCTGCGGCCCTTCCTCGCCGGTGGCAGCCCTCCCTCGCCGGCGGTGCCCATCCCTTGCATCCCTTCCTCACCGGCGGCTCCCCGACACCGCCGGAGCTCCTCCCCGGGGGCGGTGCCGTTCCCCCACAGGCCTCCCTCACCGCGGAGCCCCTCCCCGATGCCGGATCCGGCCAGCCCCGGCGTGAGCGGGCACCGACTCCCCGATGCCCCCTCACCGGCGATGGAGGAGCACCGCGCGGATCCCCGATGCTCCTCCTTGCAGACGGCCTCGCCGGTGGCGCCCTCCTCCCCACGGACGGACCTCGCCGACAGCGCCCTCCTCCCCACGGATGGACCTCGCCGGCAGCGCCCTCCTTCCTCGCGACGGCTGTGAATGGCCGAGTTGGTGATGGCAACAGAGAGGGGAAGAAGATGACATGTCGGCTCCACATGTCATTGTCTATTAAACTGAATTTGAGAGCCACGATTTAGGTAGTACTATTGGAGTTGGAAGCAAAATTTAGGTAGTATGAAAATAGCAGCCTACCCAAATAGACAAATATGTAGTCTGATTTAGGTAGTACTGTTGGAGATGCTCTAAGTCCATCATCTTGCATACTCAAAACTCAAAAGTGATGGGTAACACCTCAGCGGTTCCTTTTGAGGTTTGAGTACACAATAATGTGCTTTTGTTCATGTGTCCATCTTTGTTTCTCTAGATATATAGTAATAGCTTTGCCTCTTTAATACTTTATCATGACCTATAAAATACTAAATTAGCCAAGTCCTGTGTAGGATTTGAGTGATTAACTCTACAAACTTGTGTAGATGATGACACTTGTGGTAAATCCCTAAGCGACGTGATTTTGACAATAACTTATCCATGCTAAGTCAAGTATCATATAAAAGCATAATCAAAAGTCAACAAAAAACATGTCCACATCCATGCATTTATCGTTAGTCACACCTTTCTTATTGACCTTATTTGTCTAAGTTTTTTCCTTGCAATTTACGATTACATATATTAAATGACTAATCTCTCTAATAGTATAAAATGTCTTTCTCTAATTTAACAAATGCTTGCTTCCTGGTACGTTCAGTTTTTCTAGAGGTTCATAAGGTACAACACTTGTCAATGCAAGTACTAGCATCAAGATGAGCAAGAGGAACACAATGGCTACTGTCGAAATCCAAGCAATTTGGACATGATTATTAGTGCATCTTTGTAAGAGGTTGTAATAGTTGCTCTCTTGGACAACTTATTACAAAGATGTTCATCTGTAATCATGTCAAAAGTGCTTGGCCTTCGATAGCTCACACTCATCTTGTTCATCTTGAATCCAATAATACTTGCATCAACAAGTTTTGTGCCTCATGAACATCTAGCACAATAGAAGTGAAGCAAATGACCATTTTATATTATTGTGCTTCACTTCTATTGTGCTAGAAAGTCAATACCATATTTGTACGTGCATTCTAGGGTTAAAGAAGGGGGTGGGCTGGGGGCTCACCTCGGGGAGGAGGAGGAGGTAGCAATGGCCATAGTGATGACTGCCCTCACTTGCTCAAGAACGACTAGATGAGGCAATGATTGAGCCTATGCTACACTCCTACAAAAGGAAGAGGAGCTGGTGGTGCGTGCACCATGCTTGGGGAAGAGGAGTAGTTTCTTCTAGGAGTTCAACCTCTTAGATTTGGAGGTCCTCAGGCGAAGGTCAGTGGCAGAGTTAAAAACTTTTAGGAGCCTAGGTTATTCTTATTATGCAGAAATACTAGAAAAATACATTGATCCTTTTTGATATAAAAATTTTTTCCTTTTCACTTCACCAATGAGCATGGGTGAAAGCTCTAGTTTAGTTTTGATGAATTGATGAAACCCTAGGTGCTAACCATGTGCTCTAAGTGATCATGAGATAGGTTAAGCACTAATCCAAGTGGTGGAGAAATCGAAGTCCAAAGGTGGTGGTGTTGGACATGTGATGATGATCAAGCTCTTCATCTAGAAAAGAAGAAAGAGAAAAACAAAAGCTCAAGGCAAAGGTGATATCCATATGAACTTTTGTGTTTTGGTGATCGAGACACCTAGTGGGTGTGATCACATTTAAGATTGATAGCCATATTATTAAGAGGGGTGAAACTCGTATCAAAATGCGGTTATTAAAGTGCCATTAGATGCTCTAACTCATTACATATGCATTTAGGATCTAGTGGAGTGCTAGCACCCTTGAAAATATTTGTGAAAATATGCTAACACACGTGCACAAGGTGATACACTTGGTGGTTAGCACATTTGAGCAAGAGTGGAGAAGTTGGTGAAGTGAAGGAGGTGTTTTTCACTGTCAAACAGTGACCAGACGCTGAGTTCGTTATGACTGAACTCAGGGTTCCAGCGTCCGGTTAATTGTAAATGAAGGTGGCGTGCTCGAGCTTCACTAGACAGCGATCGGATGCTGCACAGTCATTGTGACCGGACGCATAGGGCCTGCGTCCGATCACAGGTGACGTACGCTGACGTCAGTCGCTCGGTTTAGCGTGCAGAAGGAGAAGAACTGACCTGACGCGGTGGTGCGTCTGGTCACGCGCAATCAGGCACGTTCGGTCACGGTTGGGCGCCTCTAGATCGTCTCTGGAAGTGACCTAACGTACGAGTGTTGACGTTGATCGGCACGTCCGGTCATGCCATGGCCGTGGTGCGCGCGCGAGGGCTCTGCTGCTGATCGACATGTCCAGTCGTGTGACGGGCGCGTCTAGTCTCACTTTAACACGCGCAGGAAGGTGACCATTGGAGATCGTCGGTGGGCGTTGAACACGGAGGCTGTCGGTGTTTGACCACCGATAGCCTGCCAAGGGGTACCCGGGATAGTTGTTCGAGCTTCACCGCATGCTAGAACTCGATGGTGAACGTAGAGACAGTCGATTTATACTGGTTCGGGCCCTCGATTGTGATCAAGTAATAACCTTACGTCCAGTTGGCATTAGCCTTTGCATTGGATTGATTTTGTTATTTGTGTCTCCTTACAGGGGTGCCCATAACCTCTCTTTATATCAGTAGATATGGCTGCAGTGCGATTACAATCCTAACCGAATCCAAAGAAGGTGTCCTAAACTAAATACAAATGGTACTTTCCATAGGAATCCGGCTAGTCTAGCCTATTCTACTCGGAGTCAGAGTAGCAGATGTTGCTCCTTTTCTCGCTTTTGCCCGTGGGCCAGGCCAGGGCCCACGACCTATAGTCACATCGCTGGGGAACCCCGTGGGTCCCGCATCGACAAGCCCCCGAGCATTTCACGGTTAAACTCAAAGTCCTCCTTGTTTCCCCGGCTTTGCCTGGTGAATCAAGCTTGGTCCGGGTTCTTTCGATGTGAAGCCTTGAAGTGGTCATACCTTGAAGGAGTCTCATGAAAAAAGTGCACTCACTGAGTGTAGCCCCCAAGCCTCTTGCTATTTAGAATAAAAAGTTGGAGGGTCTTGAATCTTAATTGTTGAAAAAACTAAAAATCTCTTTTGAGGATATGTACCCTGCAGCCCCCGAGCATCTTTCCGGGTTCTTTTCGATCATTAAGAACTTGGATAGAGGGTCCTTTATCATCTTCTTAGGTGGCCAGCTTTATGTCTGAGGTTGGTGGTGGTTGGCGGTTGAATTGAATTCTCTGTAGTCAAAAGGTGTACAGTGTTGGTATATTCTTTCGAATGTGCTTGTCCTTGAGTACTGTTCCTTCACGCGCGTGTCTTCTCTTACTGCTTTATGTCTTTTCATCGAGACCTTTGTCAGGCTTATTCTATTGGTGCTCCCAGTCTATGTGCACCACTCTATGGCCTATAAATACCCTCCTGGTGTGCTACTTTGATTCACCAACTGTCTTGTTGTATAGTCTGAAGTTCCCGTAGTCATGAGTATGATAGTTTGTGAAGTAGAGCAGCCCCCGGGTGTGAGTTGTGAATCTTGTAAGTCTTGTAGCAGATGGAAGAAGTCTTGTGATAGAGATTAGAGGTAGACTAATCTTACAGTAGCATTGTACCGGGTAGTACGTGGTGGTAGGTGGAAGAAGTATTATGATGTGGGATGCGTTCCATCATCCAGTAGCTTCGGGTTGTTCCTTCCACACTGCCTTGCGACTGTCCGATGTAGGTCAGCATCTGATCCAGGATCACATCGGGCTTGGGTAGACTGATGCCTGCGAGCCTCACCTGGTCCGTGTTGTCCCGCTGTGCTGCTGATATCCGTCTTGGATGCACTGTGTCCTTCCTTTGAAGAAAACAATGTTTCCTAGTTGGGTGTCTTCTGCCATGCTGTAAATAGGAGCACATAGTCATTTCCAGAGTTGTGTTCTGCCTAGGCACCTTGTTGCTACCTTGCTCGTCATAGTGCCGAGTTCGTTAGGTCTTGTAAATCTGTAACTTTATGTCCTTTGACGATATTTGTAATAAAAAATCTTTCTTTCCTAGTTGTTGTCTCCTTTTGTGTTGTTTGAGAGCTTTTGAGTATCATTTGGGTTGTTTCTAGAATATTCGGGTTCTCTTGGCAACGTTCTGTAGCGTCCTCTGTGATTCTTGTGAATGGCAAGTTCTTTCTGGGTTGTGCGATCTGCAACAATTCGGCAACGGCCTAGTGTGAACCGATAAGTCTGAAATCTGCCCATTGCACTGTACCATTGTGAAAAGTTGGGTCGTCCATCATTTCGGCCATGTCAGAGTTATGGCAAGAAACGGACCGTTGCGTTCCCATGCCACGTTAAGCAGGCCTGGTGGGCCGTGTTTTTACCGTTGTAAATCTATTTAAGGGCCCTCCTTCTTTCTTACCCTGCCTTTGCCTTCTAGCATTTAGCCTTTGCAAAAACCCTAATATCCAGAGCTTCGTCGCCACCGCCGCTGAGGTTTTCTTTCTGACCTTAGATCCTTGCCATTGTATGGGCAAGAATAAGTCGTCAAGCAAGTCGAAGGAAGTCTTGGTGGACGAGGAGGCGTCACTCTCGATCATCGAGAATCAAGATTTTATCGCCATGAGGGCCTCAGAGAAGATCTAGCCATCCCCGTCCACGACGGAAGAGCAGCTGCGGGAGTTGGTTGGTGACGGCCTAATCCAGGAGCAAGACTTTGCGGATTGGAAAACTCCATGTCAGCATCGGGTTCTCGCTCTTAATCCTGGCGAAATTGTTTTGTTTGTCTCCTTCATCCATGCTAGCTTTTGCCTCCCATCGTCTTCTTTTCTCCATCGATTTCTCCAATATTTTGGGGTTTGCTTAAATCACTTGACTCTGAATGGTGTCCTTCACTTGTTGGTATTTGTCCATCTTTGTGAAACCTTCCTTGGAATCCCCCCTTCCATCTCCTTGTTCCGTTCTTTCTTTTGTCTGAAACCACACCTCCTGAGTGAGAATATTTCTCCTCTGGGTGGTTGTGGGATTCAATTCCGCTAGGCAAAAAGAATCTCTTTTTTGACTATGACCTGGTTGATTCTATGAAGGAGTGGCGTTCCAAGTGGTTTTACGCCGAAAACATGCTCCCCGCTCTTGCTGTTCATACTGATTCTGGTCCCTCAGTCAATAATCATTGGGAGAAGAACCTTCTATCGAGCGAAGAGCCTAAGAAGATCCAGCCATTGCTTGATAGAATCCGGGTTCTGAAGCAGCAAGGCTTGACTGGCTTCAGAATCATCGCCAGTTATTTGCGTTGGCGAGTTCAACCTTTGAAGGCGAGGGAGAACTATGGCTTTGAGTACTCTGGGGCCGAGAACCCTTCTCGTATGGTCCTGGCTCTGGAGTTAACCGAAGAAGAGGTGCTAAAGCACCTCAAGAAAATTCTGAAGGGAGTGAGCATCGTCTCGCATACGGTCCCTGAGTACCATGCCGACAACCCGCCTCCTGTTGTAAGTTGTTTTGCTTCTACGAGTACTTTTCTTTATATTTCCTTTATTGCTGGCACTTTTTGTCTTCATTTCCCTTATTTCTCTTGTTATTGTTGGTTATCTGCAGGATTTGGGTCAGAATTTCATCAATCCGATCCCTGCTGATGACAACCCTACTAGGGTGAAAGTTGGGGAGAACCTTGCTCGAGCGTCTTCAACCAGTAAGGCTCAAGCCACCACCATCCTTCTTGGTGCTTCCATCGTAGAAACCGTCCCAAACGTTGAGTATATCCCTCGTCCAGTTCCTCGAGCTCCTTGTAGTGTCAGCAAGAGGACGTGAGCAGACAACGCTTCTGTAGGGATATGGGGATGCTACGCTAGCCGGAAAACAATTTTTTTCGACCCCATAAACCAGGAACTACTGCTAGTTATAGATCACGGGATTACCACTAGACGTGCAGGTGCAGCAGAAGCGACTCGATGTAGTCGTACGCATCGTAAGAGTGTCGTGCAGTTGCGAGGTCGTTCATCCGTTCGTCCCCTTTGTGCGGTTCGTCCTTGTTCTCCAGATGCAGCACCTCCGAGGTATCCACACGTACAGGGAGGAAGCGTTGCGCCTTCGGATTGCTAGGTCCGCGAGGAGCAGCAGGTGCGGGCATGGGATGGGCGGCGGCGGTGGCTGCCAAATGGCATCACTTAGCCCTGGCCGCACCCACCCCTTGGTTATATAAGCATCCTAATGAGCTCCCAAGTTGGAGGCCCATTAGTAACCCTAAGCCTTGTCTAATTTGGGTCCAACCCGAATCAGGCTTCCAGCCCCTTAAGCGTGAGACCCTATGGGTTCACACACACATAGACACGGCCCGAGTACTCCTACTCGACCGATAGTTGACAGCGGCCTCTAGCAAGACGTGTCAACTCCTATGTATATGCAAAGATCATATCAGACAAACCGCCACAAACCACATACATGTTATTCCCTTGCCTCACGATATTTGGTCCAACTCATAAGTTAACACTTAACCCAAGCACGGCCATGCATTTCTTGATCCAATCATTCGAGTGGTCCAGTGATATGTCTCTCACATGGAGAGGGGCAAATTCCTTCTTGATTGTCTATGTCTCATAGCATGTTTCCCGATAAACCCGAAAACCACCTTTATAACTACCTAGTTACGGAGTAGCGTTTGACAGTCCCTGAGTAGGTCGATTCACATCTTGAGTACATATGACAATCTCAGGTCTAAGGACATAACATACATGATGTGTAAAGAGATAATAAGAACATCTCACTTTGGGTCAGTCCATCCCCATGTCATACATGTGTCTACATTATTAGTTTGACATCTCTATGTCTATGACTTGTGAAACATAGTCATCAACTAATACATGTGCTGATCTAATATTCATGTGTGTCCTCACATGAACTCCGATCAGGGACAACTTTAGAATAACCATACAAGTAAAAGAGTTTCACAAACAATTCACATAATTGCCAATCGATACAAGTTGTCTTTAATGGATATTCAATGAACACATAATATATCATGGATACAGTCGCAATATCATCATCTCTATGATTACCTCTAGGACATATTCCCAATAGCTTCCACCGGTGTGTTCATTACCAAGAAGCCTCGTCAATCGAGTACTCGTCCAAGTACTCAAGTTCTAGGTAGCATGCTCCTAGGTGAGCATTTCAATATTTTTTGTCTTCTTTGTTATTTGTTCATGTCCTTAGCTAGGTACTGTTGATGGTTCTTAAGTATCAATTTTAATTATCCAATAAATAAGGAAAAGGACCTATATGCAAGCAACACCTAGAATTAGGGTTTGATCTGACAGAATTCCACGAGTTTTGTTGTTTATCTGTTTCTACAGGGGGTTATCAGGAAATACAAAGGAAAGGCCCACACGTCGGAATTACATAGAGATATTAACGTGTTCACCGATTTTCTATCATCTAGAAGACTCCAGAAGCCACGGGATCGAACGGGAGGCCGAACGGGCCCAGGACCAGGGCGCCCGCCTTGGACCCTGGGGCGCCCGCCCTAGGTCTGCAACCAATCAGGATGAGTCTCGCGGATTATGCCCCACCGACCTAAAGGGTCAAGGAAAACCGTGCGATTAATGTCGGTTTGATCCGACGGCCTAGGTTCACTTGAAGGGACTATATAAGCAGGACCCCTGGCCCCTGGAGAGGAGAATCCAAGTCCATTATTTTCATATTTTCCAGAGAGGATTCAGAGAGAGAGGCTCCCTTAGGGTTCCCACCTCATTAGGGCTTAGCATCCAATGTGAGATTAGACTTAGTTCTTCTAGATTGAGAGAGATAGAGTGGAGGTATAGATCGAAGGAAGCCCGGCCTGTCAGTGACTACTTCGAGGTTGTACCTGCGGGATCAAGTTCTCCTAACCCGAGGCTTGCTCCTAGGATTCTTCAGTATTTCGACTTCTAAATTCTATTAAGTTCTTTGTTTTATTGTTCTTTGGTTTATGAGTTTACTTTAATCTCTTCGCGTAGAGTTTAGAGTAATCATCTCTAGCGTAAACATGGTGTTTGGGCTAGGATACTCATAGATATCCTCTGTCTAGCCGGACCGTGGTAGTAGCGAGGAACGTGATATTTCCGTAGCTACCTTTGTATTCCATATCCCGTTAGCAGGATCGATAGGGTTTATAGGTGCGGGTCGAACATTCTTTGAGGTGTCTAGATTCCGTGAGCCTCCCTAATAGAGCAGTAGATCATCCTTACCAAGGTTAGAACGAGAGTGCAGTTGCAGTCTTCTCTATACATCGCTCACATCAAATCACAGTGGTTGTAGCCTAAAGGTTAGTAGTAATAGATTTGGTTAGTCAGATGCACGCTTTCTCCTAGTGGTAAAAAAATAAATACGATACTCTGGATAACATCCCGGGTGAAGTGCTCACCGATATCCGTGCGCTTGCGGATCATTTCCTAATTGTGTTACCAAATATCAACAAGCATTTCTGGCGCCGTTGCCGGGGAGAAAGACGGTTTGCTGAGATAACCTTGAATCTTACTACTAGCTTGTACCTATACTTTTATCTTTCTTTATCTTTTTATTCCTTATCTTTTCTTTATTCTTACCTTATGGAGAACCAAGATTCTAAATCAATCTATCAATTTGCAACACCTTTGGAAACTGACCTTTTACCATGGGAGTCATCACAGCCTATCCAAACATCCCAGTATAGGTTAAGTTCAAGGTTAATTGCCATGATTGAGAACCTATCCTTTTCGGGAAAGGAAGACGAAAATCCTTACCTTCATATTAGAGATTTTGAGCAAACATGCGATTGTCTTCGCATTGAAGGCATTTCTGATAAGACTTTACGTTGGAAGCTTTTTCCTTTTTCCTTAAGAGGAGAAGCTAGACGATGGTATAGTCAGAAGGTAAGTCAACAACGAGGTGAATGGGGAGTCTTACGAGCCAACTTCTGTTTAGATTTTTATTCCCTCGATCGTATCGCCGACCTTAGACTCGAAGTTCTATCTTTTAAACAAAAAGAAAATGAAACTTTGGGAAAATCCTGGAAACGCTTTTCTGATCTTTTAGAATCTGGTCCAAAACTCAATATTGAAGACCCTATTCTCCTTTTTCATTTCTTTCGAGGTCTTCAGAAAGATCATAAACAACTGCTACATACAATGTCTAGAGGTTCTTTCTTTCGTATCCCTACTGATGAAGCTAGAGCGATCCTAGATAGAATCCTAGAAGCTGAGATGGATAATACCCTCCATGATGAAACCTACGAAGCCGAAGTAGACACTCTGCCGAATTCTTCACCTACTTCAGCTATCCCAAGTTTTGAGCCACAAAAGGAAGAAATTCCACCACCTGATTTCATGCTGGATATAGAATCCGATCTTTTTGCCGATTTTGGAAACATTTCAAACTACCATTCTATAGACAAACCCCAAAGCGGCCATTATAGCATTTGTTTACCAAGTGAATATCAATTGAGAGAGCTTATCTCAGTCATGAGTAGCGAATGGTTGGAGGAGTCAGAGCTTTCCTCTGAAGTGATCCGTTTGGATATACCTCCTATCACTATACGCTGTGCTTATGATTCTGATCAATTTGATGCTCTCTATAATCCTGTTGTGGGGATCAATATCATGTCTGAAGCTTTTGCACTTAAATTATTTGGAAAATTAATTTTAACCCCCACAACAAAGTTCATGAAGGAATCTTCGGGACGATTGGTCCCCAGTCTTGGAATTGTGAATGTCCTACCCTTTATGGTAGAAGGCTCCATGATTCATTTGAACTTTTATATCTTTGATACATGGGACTTCGACCTGTTGATAGGACAACCATTTAGAAGACTCCTTTATGAAGGTCAAACTGGAAAGCTACACATTTCTTTTGGAAAGGATTTTAAATTCCCTATGACAATTTCTCACTCCTTGAATAATAAGATCGAGTCATCTCTTTTGCCTGATCCTATGGAAGAGGTAAAAGCTGCGTCTCTAGAGCTTTTAAATGAATCAGACTTAGAAGAAGAAGCCCCTTTCTTCATAGAAGAGGAAGCTGAACCTTCTGAACCTAAACCTTTAGATGAGTTTGCAGAAACACCCAGACCTCCTATAGAGCTTAAAACTTTACCACCCGGTTTCCTAAACAATAATCTATGCTTTCCTAAACAATAATCCAGAGTTTCCTGTGATCAGAGGCGGAGCCACCACTAGGGCGAGCTAGGGCGGCCGCCCTAGGTCCCTGTGGCTGAGCACCTCTTCCCCACCTCTGGAGCTGGCGTCTAGCGAGGGCGCAAGGTCACGGCGGCGGCGGCGCTGCTTGTTCGAGCGAGGCGGACATGGACACATGGGCGATTGGGAGCGTCATGGGCCTGGCGCCTAATACTAGGCCGCAGCCGTTTGCAATAACCTACAGCCCAACACACCCAGCGTGGCACCGCTCGCTCGCTCCACCTCCACGGTTCCAGCCCCTGTCGCCGCGGCTTTCAGGCTCAACGCTCGCGGCCTCGGCATCCCTGAATCCTGCCGGCGGCCGATGCTCCCCCGCCTCCCCCGGTGCCCGGCCCCACCACCCTAGAGCCTCGACCGCTCGGAGCTCCCGCCGTCAGGCAGCATGCCTCGTGGCCGGCCGCCCTACAGGTACAAGGCGGCTCGACGTTGAGCGGCGGCGCTCAAGCTCAAGGGCAAGGTAGATCGACTGGTGGGCGGTGGCCTTGCACGGCTGCTCCCGAGCGGCCGGCCAGCGGGCGACCGGCCAGCGCGCAAAGCGGCTGCGCCTGCCCCTGGCGCTGGTGGCATGCGGCTGGCCTGGGGCCTGGGCAGAGCAGCTCTGCTGGCTGCTGCAGTCTGCAGATCTACAGTGATGCCCTGCTGCTATTATCATTTGATGCTTGGATGTGTATGGTCTACATATTCCTTCATTTGTCACTTACTCATTACTAAATCTATTTTAATTGCAGGTTGTTTAAGCTTTTTTATATATGGTAAATTATCTTGACTGTGGAACAAAAATTCTTCTTATGTGCTTTTCATGTGAATGGTAATCACGTTCAAACTTCTTCTACATCAATTATTACATGATAATACCGATATATATATGGTACATATACATAGCCGTAAATATATATAACAGTCTGCCCTAGGTCATTTTTTCGGCTGGATCCGCCACTGCCTGTGATCATTAGTAATAAACTCACTCAGGAACAAACTCTGCGATTAATGACCATTTTAGAAAAACATCACTCAGTCTTTGGCTACTCACTCCAAGATCTTACAGAAATCAGTCCTATGATTTGCACCCATCGCATTCCGACAGATCCTTCCGTTTCACCTTCTTGGGAACCCCAACGTAGACTCAACAACGCGATGAGAGAAGTAGTTAAAAAGGAAGTTATAAAGTTGCTGCATGCAGGGATTATATATCCTGTGCCGCATAGTGAGTGGGTGAGCCCTGTTCAAGTTGTGCCTAAAAAGGGAGGCATGACTGTTGTTACAAATGAGAAGAACGAGCTAATTCCGCAATGCACCGTCACAGGGTGGCGGATGTGCATTGACTATAGAAAACTGAATAAAGCCACGAAAAAGGATCACTTTCCTTTACCTTTTATAGATGAGATGTTAGAGCGGTTAGCGAACCATTCGTTCTTCTATTTCTTAGATGGATATTCAGGGTACCACCAGATCCCGATCCATCCTGATGATCAAAGCAAAACCACTTTTACCTGTCCATACGGAACTTATGCTTATCGTAGAATGTCTTTTGGGCTATGTAATGCACCAGCTTCTTTTCAAAGATGCATGATGTCTATATTTTCTGATATGATTGAAGAGATTATGGAAGTTTTCATGGATAATTTTTCTGTTTATGGAAAAACTTTTGATAATTGTCTTGAAAACTTAGACAAGGTTTTGCAAAGATGCAAAGAAAAGCACTTAGTCCTTAACTGGGAAAAATGTCATTTTATGGTTAGGGAAGGAATAGTGCTAGGACACCTAGTGTCTAAAAGAGGTATTGAGGTAGATAAAGCTAAAATTGATGTAATAGAACAACTACCTCCACCTGTGAATATAAAAGGAATTCGAAGCTTTCTTGGCCATGCTGGTTTTTATCGCAGATTCATAAAAGATTTTTCATTTATTGCTAGACCACTCACTCTTTTGCTAGCCAAGGATGCTCCTTTCGAATTTGATGATGCTTGTTTAAAAGCTTTTGAATTATTAAAGAATGCACTCATCTCTGCACCAATCATTCAACCCCCTGATTGGTCGTTGCCTTTTGAAATTATGTGTGATGCTAGTGATTATGCTGTGGGGGCAGTTTTGGGGCAAACAAAAGACAAGAAGCATCATGCAATTGCTTACGCCAGTAAAACTTTGACAGGAGCTCAACTTAATTATGCAACCACTGAAAAAGAGCTTCTGGCTGTTGTCTTTGCCATTGATAAATTTAGATCTTACTTAGTAGGAGCTAAAATAATTGTTTACACTGATCATGCTGCACTAAAATATTTGCTCACTAAAAAAGATGCTAAACCTCACCTAATTAGATGGATCTTGTTACTCCAAGAATTTGACTTAGAAATAAAAGATAAAAAGGGAGTAGAAAATTCTGTTGCTGATCACTTGTCTAGAATGCACTTTAAGGATCCACAGGAAACACCCATTAATGATTCACTCCGGGACGACATGCTCTATGGAATCAACAGGTCTGACCCCTGGTATGCAGATATTGTTAATTTTATGGTTTCAGGGTATGTACCACCAGGAGCGAACAAGAAGAAGCTTATTCAAGAAAGTCGTTCACACATATGGGATGAGCCATACCTCTTCCGAGTATGCGCTGATGGCTTACTCAGAAGGTGTGTGACCACTGAGGAAGGGTGGAAGATCATCGACAGATGCCATTCATCACCATACGGAGGTCATTATGGAGCATTTCGTACACATTCAAAGATCTGGCAATGTGGATTCTATTGGCCTACAATGTATGAAGACACAAGGCAATATATCAGAAGATGTGGGCCATGTCAAAGGCACGGAAACATAAATACAAGAGATGCTATGCCACTCACCAACAACCTTCAGATTGAGCTCTTTGATGTTTGGGGAATAGACTACATGGGTCCATTTCCTCCATCAAAGAAGTGTGAATTCATCTTGGTGGCAGTTGACTACGTCTCCAAGTGGGTAGAAGCACTACCTTGCAAGCGTGCCGACAATATTAATTCAAAGAGGATGTTTGAAGAGATTATATTTCCAAGATTTGGAGTCCCTAGGGTGGTGATAAGTGATGGGGGATCACACTTCATCGACAAACGCTTTGAGCATTATCTAGCAAAACATGGAATCCGTCACAACGTTGCTACCCCATATCATCCTCAGACAAGTGGCCAAGCAGAGACTTTCAACAAGCAAATCAAGAACATTCTTCAGAAAACAGTAAATGAGATGGGAACAGCATGGAAGGAAAAGTTACCCGATGCACTCTGGGCATACCGGACAGCATACAAGACCCCAATTGAAATGACCCCATACCAATTGGTGTACGGGAAGACTTGCCACTTGCCTGTTGAACTAGAGTTCAAAGCACACTAGGCCATAAGAAGATGGAATATGGACCTAGATGTTGCTGGAGATCATAGAAGAATGCAACTATCAGAATTGGAAGAATGGCGAGAGAAAGCATATCACAATTCGAAGATCTACAAAGAAAGAGTCAAAAGATGGCATGACAAGAGGATCAAGAAGAAGGAGTTCTCACCCGGAGATAAGGTATTACTTTTTAATTCCAGGGTGAAGCTTTTCGGGCATGGAAAACTCCGGAGTAAATGGGAAGGACCATACAAGGTAGTCAATTCATCATCCCACGGAGCTATTACACTTCAAAACGACAAAGGAAACAAGTATGGGGGAATCCCCCCGACATGGTAAATGCACTTCGATTGCACCACTCCACGATTCAGGTACATACTCTGCACGCTTTATTTACATATATACAAATACATATTGGGCTATGTAGAATATTGTTCCTAACATGATAATTTAAAAAGACAAAAATATTTTTAATCATGATCAATCTCACTCCGTGATATTTCTGAAAACCTGCATTTATTGAAAATTATTTTAAAAACCATGTGTTACTCAAGTCATTGTGGAATGTGAGATGGTAGAATATGAGTATCTTATTCTTGAAATCTTTGTCGCTTGGAGATTTTCTTTTCAAAAACTTCAAAAATATAGCTACCATCCTCAATATTTTATATGCCTGATAAACCTAAAAATATTAATTTGCTTTGTATTGAGTTTGTGCAAAACGAGTTAGACCCTTGTTGAGAGATTTATCATGCTCCTAAGATCAAGACATTTTTATTCAGAAAGATTCACTCTTCCGAAGTATTATTGCATTAGAGGCATGGGCTATGCAAAAATATATTTCGAGGAAATAAAAAGGAGCAAGTGCTCGACAACCTCGCAGAAAAATGGACAAGTGTCCGGAAGTAGAATTAGGGGTACCTCAGTATCCACCTGAAAAAAAATGAGATGATAAAAATATATATGGTAAAAAGAAAATGATAGCCCATGGTCCCTCTAATAAGCAATATGCCAGTAAGAGTTGACAAGTTTTAATTTTCAAAGTCTTTGATCTAAGAGTATGGCATTCCTCTCCTCGGATCCCGTTTTGACCCAGGCAATATATGCAAAGTAAGTATGCTTGAGAATTTCTACAAATTAAAACAGCCTCAGTGAGATATACAAAAGATAAATGAGTGATCTGAGAGCCCCTATGAGGATAAAGGTATGCTAAGTTTTCTATTCAAAAATATATAAAAAACTCCAAGTGACAGGGTTGAGAAGAAGAAAGGATCTCTACTTCAACCATATATTTCCCTGACTACAGTGCACAGTGGACATTCACAACACCCTGCAGGTATAAAAAGAATGCTTTACAATGTTTCAACCCCAGTTATTTTTCTGAACCATCCTTTTCTCGAGGATGAGTAAAAGCCTAAGTATGGGGGTGTTTGTTGACGGTTCTTAAGTATCAATTTTAATTATCCAATAAATAAGGAAAAGGACCTATATGCAAGCAACACCTAGAATTAGGGTTTGATCTGACAGAATTCCACAAGTTTTGTTGTTTATCTATTTCTGCAGAGGGTTATCAGGAAATACAAAGGAAAGGCCCACACGTCGGAATTACATAGAGATATTAATGTGTTCACCGATTTTCTATCATCTAGAAGACTCCAGAAGCCACGGGATCGAACGGGAGGCCGAACGGGCCCGGGACCAGGGCGCCCGCCCTGGACCCTGGGGCACCCGCCCTAGGTCTGCAACCAATCAGGATGAGTCTCGCGGATTATGCCCCACCGACCTAAAGGATCAAGGAAAACCATGCGATTAATGTCGGTTTGATCTGACGGCCCAGGTTCACTTGAAGGGACTATATAAGCAAGACCCCTGGCCCCTGGAGAGGAGAATCCAAGTCCATTATTTTCATATTTTCCAGAGAGGATTTAGAGAGAGAGGTTCCCTTAGGGTTCCCACCTCATTAGGGCTTAGCATCCAATGTGAGATTAGACTTAGTTCTTCTAGATTGAGAGAGATAGAGTGGAGGTATAGATCGAAGGAAGCCTGGCCTGTCGGTGACTACTTCGAGGTTGTACCTGCGGGATCAAGTTCTCCTAACCCGAGGCTTGCTCCTAGGATTCTTCAGTATTTCGACTTCTAAATTCTAGTAAGTTCTTTGTTTTATTGTTCTTTGGTTTATGAGTTTACTTTAATCTCTTCGCGTAGAGTTTAGAGTAATCATCTCTAGCGTAAACATGGTGTTTGGGCTAGGATACTCATAGATATCCCCTGTCTAGCCGGACCGTGGTAGTAGCGAGAAACGTGACATTTCCGTAGCTACGTTTGTATTCCATATCCCGTTAGCAGGATCGATAGGGTTTATAGGTGCGGGTCGAACATCCTTTGAGGTGTCTAGATTCCGTGAGCCTCCCCAATAGAGCAGTAGATCATCCTTACAAAGGTTAGAACAAGAGTGCAGTTGCAGTCTTCTCTATACATCGCTCACATCAAATCACAGTGGTTGTAGCCTAAAGGTTAGTAGTAATAGATTTGGTTAGTCAGATGCACGCTTTCTCCTAGTGGTAAAAAAATAAATACGATACTCTGGATAACATCTCGGATGAAGTGCTCACCGATATCCGTGCGCTTGCGGATCATTTCCTAATTGCGTTACCAAATATCAACAGGTACTTTCTCCGTTCTCAGATGATACTGTGGTTGAGTTGCTCGAGGGCAAGGAGGATGAGGCGGCCCTCGACACATGTCGGTGAGTTGTTGTATTTTTTTTGTTTTGTTGCTATTATTCTTGGGCACTTCTTTTGACTTGTCTTTGTCCTTTGTAGTAAGCGGGTGTCAGGCCCGAGTTCTTATGGGGCTCATGCGTCAATCACACCATCCCTGGCGTAGGGTGGTGATGATATTTTTGATGCCACCATACCTCCGCCGAAGTCTTTAGTTCGGACTAGGGGTATTAGTATGAAGAGAAGGACAACTAGGTGGGTGGATTCTGGCTGGCTTTGTTTGTCTCTGTTTTCCCTTTTTCTGGTTCATCTTCTTATCGTTGAGGTTGTCCATCATCTTGTAGGTCCTCACCTTCGCCTTCCCCCAACCCCCGGTCGGCTTCTTCTCAGTCCGCTAGTGCGGCCGTGCGTAATGAGTCTCAGGACTCGAAACGCACGGCCAGCGAAGCGGCTGTGGAGGAGACGATGGCCTCTGATGATCATGCTGTCATGGAGTCACCCACTCCGGAGGTGACCATGACCGTGGTGGTGGATCCAGCTATGGAGGTAGCGGGATTTCTACTGCTGTGGCTTTGGCTCTGGTGGTGGTCTCCTCGGCTCAGCCGACTTCTTTCGCTGCTGGTCGTGCTTCTAGCAGTCTTCGTCTGGAGGAGGATGTGGTGCTGTAATTTGATGCCACCCACCATCTCTCCAAGTTGACCGCGTCTTGGAGAAGGCTTGCAGTTGGCGCGACTTTCTTTGGAGAGCAGCTTCAGGTAGGCATCTTCTTCTTTCTTGTTTTTGGCTTTCTAGCTTGTTTTACTCTTTTTTCTCAATTCCTTTCTTTTTCTGCAGGAGTAGTCTTTCTCTCGGGATCACTCAAACTTTTTTAGCTCGGGTGAGACTAAGAAGAAACTGTCCTTTGAATTGAGCCAGCTGAAGGCACAGTTGGCTAGCAAGGAGGTGGGGCTGGATTCTGAGCGCCAAGGGCGTCAGGATTCCGAGAGGGTTCTTCGCGCAAATCATTGAGGCAGAGTAGAGGAGGGATGAAGCCATGTCCACCTTGCAGGAGTCCTCTGGGAAATGTGAAGGTCTCAAGGAGTGTGAAGGTACTCTGAGTTCTTTTTGCTTCTTTGCCTCTTTATTTCTATAATTCTGTTCTGATTTTACATGATCTCTTGTTATTGCTTTGACTAGCGCTCTGTGGAGATAAGCAAAAACTCTCAGGGGTTGTTGAGGAAATGAAGATAATTGTACATAATAATCATAACAAGATTGAGGAGGTAATTACTCATGCTAAAGAAGATCTTGCCCTTGATAAGTTAATTAGGCGTGGAGCAGACAGAGATCTTGTGCAGGTCCAAAAGACTGTTGAGGATTTGTCCCAGAAGCTGGCGGTATCTGATCAATGGTTTGCTACTTTGTGGAAATCTTTCAAGACCATTGCCAAGCTTCTTCGAACTTCTGAAGATGATGGAAGGACCTGGGGCGACTTCATCCCGCTGATTCCTAAGCGCCTCCAGAGCTTCATCAAGAATGGGGTTCAGACGTGTGTCAAGAACGTTTTAGCTCATATCCGTGTTCTTGCTCCGTCGGTCCCTCTAGAAAAATTTAGGGAGGAAGCCGATGATGACAATTATTTGGATTCCATCGAGAAGGCTGAACCTGAAGTTGAAGATCTGGCCACCTTCATCGCTGAGAAGCTTGATATTCAGCTCCCTTGTTCTGATGATGAAGCTGATAGTTAGGCTTTGTAGTGCCCGGGCGCCTCCCTCTTGTAAAGATATACTTTGTGCCTTGTAAAGGAATTCTGGTTCTTTAAATACTTCTTTACTATTTTGCTTGAATCATTCGAATGAATCTTTCTGACTTGTTTTACGAGACATTGGAATTTTCTTTAAATATGTGCTGGATATATGCCTTAATTGTTGTAGGCGTATATAGATACTTTTAGATTATATCCCTCCAACTGTCCTTGCTCTTGTTTTTGTGAGTCTTGTTGATCGTAAGCGCTAGATCAGTTGGGTTCTCATCCAGGCCTAAAAGAACTTAGGACAGGGCGAGCTCAAGCATCTTTTTAGCTCTTTTGCTCTCATCCGGGTTGAAAAACTATGGGATAGGGCTAGCGCTATCTGACTCTCATCCGGGCTGTGAAAACAACCCAGGATAGGTCAAGTGCTGGCTTGTTAGCCTTCTTACTTTCATCTGAGCCTAAAAATTGTCCAAGTATTTTGTCTTCTCCTTTGTAACAATAAGAACTCGGTTGGTCTGTCCGTTGACCTGCTCTGCATGAAAAGTTGCACCACTTTCACACCAGTTGTGTTGCACAGTTAATGTTGAAAACTGAAGCGCCATGCTGGTTTTGGTGAAGGGATTAATTATGTCCTTAAGCTTTGGAGAAAAAATTAACTCTGCCTTTATCTCGAGGAGGCTGTTGGACTGCTTGAGGAGATGGCTTAGCCCTATTTAACTGGACCTTTCGCAATTGTTTTGGCACCTTTATCTTTTCAATCTTGCCACAGCCAAAATGGTGAAGAAGAAGTTTATCCAAAGGCACTACGTTCATAAGGTGTCGCGTTCGTCGCTTGCCCGCTCTCTAAGAACGGCTGTTTTGGCAGCGGCGTCGAGCGGGAGGTCTTCATCGTCATCGTCCTTGGCACCATTGTCCCTTGGAGTTCGAGAGGCTTCCGTTGTGGAGAAGGCTCTACCTGCCAGGACATCAACGCCGGTTCCTACTTTGCGAAAGGAGGAGGATCCAGCGGCTGCTCCTGCAACCAATCTTGTCTCTGTTCCTCCCGTTGATGCCGCCTTGATGGGGTTGATTTGATCGTCCTTAGCAGCGACAGCGAGGATGAAGTTGACTAGGAAGCGCTCTTTGCCAGGGATAAAGTCGACTGGGAGGCTCTTGTTGCTAAAGATGTCGACGACATCGAGTCTGTGGGTAGCTGGTCCCCGTCGAGGATTTGATGGTGGCTTGGACGCGCTGCTGTTAGCCCTCGCTTTGATGTTGGTGTAAAGGAGATCAAAGGGTGGGCTGTCCAGTCGTAGATTTATGTCGATGTAGCCAGTAGTTCTGTATGTTGTGTAAATCTTTTGTTCTTCCTCGAATTCGAGTAGTTTCTTATGGTTGTAGTCCGTTCTCGAAGATCTATCGTCAAGGATTACTTCTGCTTCTTAAAAAGTGTCTTTTCCTTCTTCTGACGATGATTCTAAGAATTAGTCCTTCTCTTGTTTTTTGTAAGAAAGTTTCCTTTTCACCACTTCTTTTTGTCTTGTTGGTCTTGAACTTGGGCAAGCACCGGCGCTTTTGTTCATATCAAGAGTAGTTTTGTTGGGCTCAGGCTTCTTTTGTAGCCTAGATTTTACTCAGCCTAGAGTAGGCTTTTTCTCGATCCAAGTCGGATGTAACGAGCTCAAGTATCTTTTCAACTCTTTTGCTCTTGATTTGTGAATTGCAAGATCAAGCATCTTTTCAGCTCTTTTGCTCTCATCCGGTTGAGAGTACAACTCAGGATAGGGTGAGCACCCTTTGGCTCTCATCCAGGTCATGAAAACAACTCAGGATAGTTTTGAGTGTCATCTAATCAGCCTTACTCTCATCTAAGCCTGAAAAGACTTAGGATAGCGAGCTCAAGCATCTTTTCAACTCTTTTGCTCTCATGCGGTTATGAAAACAACTCAGGATAGGGCGAGCTCCCTCTGGCTCTCATCCAAGCCGTAAAAACAACCCAAGATAGTTTCGAGTGTCAGCTAATCAACCATACTCTCATCTAAGCCTGAAAAGCCTTAGGATAGCGAGCTCAAGCATCTTTTTAGCTATTTTGCTCTCATCTGGTTGTGAAAACAACTTGAGATAGGGTGAGCACCCTCTGGCTCTCATCCAGTCTATGAAAACAATCCAGGATAGTTTCGAGTGTTAGCTAATCAGCCTTACTCTCATCTAAGCCTAAAAATACTTAGGATAGCAAGCTCAAGCATCTTTTCAACACTTTTCATCTCATCCGATTGTGAAAACAACTCAGGATAGGGCGAGCTCCCTCTAGCTCTCATCCAGGCTGTGAAAACAACCTAGGATAGGTTTGAGTGTTAGGTTATCAGCCTTACTCTCATCTAAGCCTGAAAAGACTTAGGATAGCGAGCTTAAGCATCTTTTTAGCTCTTTTGGTCTCATCCGGTTGTGAAAACAACTCGGGATAGGTCATAATAAGACAAATGTTAACGATGAACATCATCTTTATTTTATTGGTCGTGAATCCTGATTACATGTTGCTCTGTTGCTACATAATTTTGGTCTTGATTTCTCCAAGCATAGAATCTCCTTAGCTGGCTGATATGCCACGTATTCCTTATTTCTATTTCATTTTCAGTCATCAACTTGTATGTGCCTGGTCCGGTAACTTTTGTGACAATAAAAGGACCTTCCCATGGGCTAAGTAGTTTATGGCGTCCGTCAGTCTTTCGTATTCTTCATAGTACCAGGTCTCTGACTTGAACTGAGCGTTGTTGAGTACTTTTGTTGTAATGGCGCCTTAAACCTTAGAGGTATCGAGCTGACTGAAGGGTAGTGTTTACTCTGACTTCATCTGTACTGTCGAGTTCCAATCTTCGGGTGTGTTCTGCTTCTTCCTCCTCGTATTGTTCGATTTTTCGTGATGTCCAGATCAAGTCTGTTGGTAGCACGACTTCTGATCCATATACTAAGAAAAAAGGTGAGTATTCAGTGGCTCTTCTTACTTGAGTGCGTAGCCCCCAGACTACCTTAGGTAATTCTTTAATCCACTTGGAGCCGTAATCTTCCAGTTCTTCATACAACCTTGGTTTCAATCTGGCTAGTATGAGTCCGTTGGCTCTTTCCACTTGTCCATTGGCTTCGGGGTGTGCAACTGACGCATAATCTATATTGATGCCGCAATCTTGTGCCCAATTTCTAAACTCGATGGCTATAAAAGGAGAACCCAAATCTATGATGACGCGATTGGGTATTCCAAAGCGGTGCATGATATCTTGGATGAACTCGACTGCATTTGCTGCACTGTACTTCATGAGCGGCTTATATTCGATCCACTTAGTGAATTTGTCAATTATAATGAAAATGTACTCAAATCCTTCTTTGGCCTTTTTAAGAGGTCCTACTTGATCCAGCCCCCAACATGCGAATGGCCAAGTAGGAGGGATACAAATTAGGTCATGTGCTGGTATGTGAGCTTGCCTTGCGAACATTTGGCATTCTTTGCACTTTCTGACTAGTTCTTTTGCATCCTTCAAGGTTGTTGGCCAATACAAACCGGTATGGAAAGTTTTGCCCACCAGTGTCCTTGATGCTGCATGGTTGCTGCAGCAACCTGAGTGGATTTCATCTAGGATTTCTTTTTCTTCTTCTCTTGAGATACATTTAAGAAGTACTCCTGATGACGCGGCTCTTCTGTATAGGTTGTCGCATACAAGGACGTAGTTCTTGCTTCTTCTGATTATCCTGATGGCCTCTTCCTTATCAGATGGTAGCTTGTTTTCTCTAATGTAGTCGATGAAGTCTTGAGTCCATGATCTACTGATTACCATGATATGGGTTGTTGGTGCTGGTGGCTCAGAGGTTATCTCACCGGGTTGTTTTATGGAGGGTGACGGCAACTTCTCTACAAACACACCTAGCGGGACCTTCGCTCTGTCCGATCCTAGTTTGGTGAGAACATCTGTCGCTACGTTTGAACCTCGTAGAACATGCAGGATTTCTTGTCCTTGGAAATTTTTCTCTAGTTTTCGTACTTCAGCACAATAGGCGTCCATGTTGTCTTTGGTGCAGTCCCAATCTTTGTTGACTTGATTGATGACCACAGCTGAATCGCCATAGGCAAGTAACCATTTGATTCCAAGAGAAGTCGCGATCTGTAGTCCATGGATGAGTGTTTCATACTCTGCTTCATTGTTTGTTGCTTGCCACAGTATCTGGAGTGCATATTTAAGTTGGTTTTCTTCTAGGGATATGAAAAGGACACCTATGCCAGCCTCGCCTAGCTTGAGTGATCCATTGAAGTACATCTTCCAATGGTCAAGGAAGGCATCTAATGCTGGTTGTTGGATTTCTGTCCATTCGGCCATGAAGTCTGCGAGTGCTTGTGATTTTATTACTTTTTGCTGAGCGAAATCGATATTTGGAGATTCAAGGTCTACTTCCCACTTTGATATACGTCCTATCGCATCTCTATTGTGCAAGATGTCTCCAAGAGGGAAATCTGTTATCACAGTAACCTTGTGGCCTTCGAAGTAGTGTCGTAGCTTGTGGGAAGTAATCAGGAGGGCATATAGTAGTTTTTGTACTTGCGGATATCGTATTCTTGAGTCTGTCAGAACTTCGCTGATGTAGTATACCAGCCGCTGTACTATGTATACATGCCCTTCTTCTTGTCTTTCTACCACGATTGCTGCACTGACCACCATAGATGTTTCCGCTATGTATAACATCATGTCTTTGTGCTTCTTAGGCGGTGTGAGTATGGGTGATGAGGTGAGGTACACCTTAAGGCTTTCAAAAGCCTCCTTGGCTTCCTCTATCCACTCAAACTTGCGTGTCTTTTTTAACAACTTGAAGAAAGGGAGTCCTTTTTCGCCGAGTCGTGAGATGAAGCGATTGAGGGCTGCCATGCTTCCTGTTAGTTTTTGTACATCTTTTACACAGCGCGGGGGTCCCATTTCTGTTATGGCTCGAATCTGCTTAGTACTTGCTTCTATTCCTCGATTACTAACCAGGAATCCGAGTAGTTGTCCTGATGATACCCTGAAAACACACTTGTTTGGGTTCAATTTTCACTTCCATTTGTTTAGGTTTTCAAAAGTTTGCTTCAAGTCTTCAACTAGCATGTCTGGGTTCTTTGTCTTTACTACTACGTCATCGACATAAGCTTCCATGTTGTCACTAATCTATTCACCAAGGCATGTTTGGATAGCTCTTTGATAGGTGACGTCGGCGTTCTTGAGTCCAAAGGATATGGTTTTATAACAATAGGCACCGAACAGAGTGATGAAAGATGTCTTTCTCTGGTCTTCTTTCTTTAATGCGGTCTGATGATACCCCAAATAACAATCGAGAAAAGATAGCAGGGCGGATCCTGCTGTTGAATCGACAATTTGATCAATTCGTGGTAACCCGCATGGGTCCTTTGGGCAATGTTTGTTGAGATCCGTGTAGTTGACGCACATGCTCCATTCAGTCGTGTTCTTTTTCTGTACTAGAACGGGATTCACTAGCCAATCTGGATGAAGAATTTCTCTTATAAACCCGACTGCCATTAATTTTGTAATCTCTTTTTTGATCGCTTCCTTCTTGTTTGGTGAAAATCTTCTTAACCGTTGTTTGATTGGTTTGGAGCCTTCATTGACATCGATTCTATTCTCAGCCAACTCTCTTGGGACACCTGGCATGTCGGCCGGCTTTCCAAGCGAAGATATCTGTGTTGTCCCGAAGAAAGTTGGTGAGCGCGAGTTCCTATTTAGCCGAGAGGTGAGCACTGATGGTCGCTGTCTTCTCGGGGTCACCAGTACCCAGGTCAATTTTCTTCACGTCGGCTTTTTTTTGTGGTGCGAGGATGCAAGGCTTCTTAGCTAGGATCTCTAGCTCTTTCGGGTTCATTTGTGTAGCGACGGTGGTAATTTCTTCTCTATCGTCGGCTACCTCTGCTTTGGCTGTGATTTGGATTGCTTGAATGTCACAATCGAAAGCGCGCTTTAAATCACCCCAAAAGGAGAGTATTTCGTGAGGCCCTACCATCTTGAGCAGGAGGTATGGGTAGTGAGGTATAGCCATGAACTTGGCAAGTGCTGCTCTTCCAAGGATGGCATGATATGATGTCTCAAAGTTCATAACTTCAAACTGAATGAATTCGGTTTGGTAATTGGTCTGTGTTTCAAACGTAACTGGCAGAGTGATTTGTCCGAGCGGCATAGCAGCCTTGTCGGGTACTATTCCACAGAATGGCACTCCTGTTGGGGTAATCTACCTGGCAAAGTTTAGCCCCATCTTCCATAGCGTTTCTAAAAATATAATATTGAGTCCAGCTCCTCATCGATCAAGACCTTGGTGACTGTCATCCCTGCTATAGTTGAATCTAAGACTAGTGGGTATATGCCAGCATTTCCAACACTAGTCCATTGATCTTCTCTTGAAAACTAGATTGGATACTGTGACCAATTCAGGTACCTTAGGATGGCTGGTTCAGCTGCCATGATGCTGCGGAGAGCCAGTTTATCTTGGTGCTTGCTTCTAGAACCTAGAACTCCAGAGAAGATTACTGCAACTGTTCCCTTTGGCTACTGGAATCCTTTGTCTTCTGTGTTGTCTTCGTCTTTCTTCTTGTTATCCTCTTCTTTTTCCTTGTTTTTTCCTTTTCTTGCGTACCGATCAATAAAGATTCAGCAATCTCCTGCTGTGTGATTTTCTTGCGGGTGCCATATACAATGCATATTCTCAATGTCTTCGAACCTTCTAAATTTAAAAAAATTCATCTTGTCAGCCATAGCGACGGTGTTGTCTGGTCCACGCTTCCTGTTCGGATGTCCAATGTTTGAGAAATTCCTCCTATTCGAGTTGTCTCTGTTGTTTTCTCGGTTGTTTTTGTCCGAGAATCTTTCCCTCGTCTTTTCTTCTGCCATAATCATCTTTTTCACCGCGCGTCTAAATTCTTCATTGTTCCTTGGGTTCTCTTTGCAAAAATCTTGAAATTGCCATTTAACCATGATCCCGTGAGAAAAGGCTTCGATTACTTCTCGTTCGGTGATGTCATGTACTTGGGCACGCAATTCTCTAAAACGTCGATAATAATCTCTGAGGCTCTCGCCTTCCTTTTGCTTGAGTCCTTTTAGCTTTGCATGCGTGATGGGATGTGTAATGATGCCTGTGAAATTTTCGCAGAAGGCTCTTTGCAAGTCCTCCTAGCCTCTAATTGACCCCGGGTTCAATTTGTCGAACCATTGGAGGGGCATAGTTTCTAGGGCCATGGGAAAAAACAATGTCTTGATATCGTCATCTTCGCCGGCTAGTTCAACTGATTGTGAGTAGATTCTGAGCCACTGCCTTGGTTCGGTCTTCCCATCATATTTGGAGTGGTTTGATGGTTTGAACTTGTGAGGCAGCCGTACTAAAGCAAGTCACCTTGAAAAATAGGGAAACCTATCATGTGTTTCGGCTTCTCTGTGTTCTAACTCAGCTCCCCCTTCCTGCCAGCTGTTATTTAGCCTAGGAAGAAATCATGGGGATGAGTTGTAAGATGCTTTGCTTCTCTCTTCTCTCGGATGCCCGACTTGATTACTTTGGGCATGGTCTCTTCTTTTCTCTTGATTCTGGCTTTCGTTTGGTCCCAGCCTTTCAAAGGCAGACCTCCTTTGACTTTATGCTTCTTGTTCATGTGACGCTGTCCTGGCGGGAAGCTTGGAACGAGTTCTTCCGTCATGTGCCTTCAGGGCCGTTGTTCGGAGAACTTCTCAGAGTTTTTCTTGTTCCTCATTCGAATGCGAGATCGCTTTGAGTTCTTCTAGTGCTTCTCATATCTTGTCGTAAGGAGCTCTATGCGCTCTAGCCGCGCGCCTTTCTTCGGCTTCTCTCTCTGATTTTATCTTGTTGTATTCGGCCAGCTCTACTTCGTACATGTCCCATGCTTCTTTTTGTTATCTAGCACGGCGTCTGCGACCTTCTTTCAGTTTGTTCCTTCTTTCTCTAGCTCGTTTTTGGCCCTCAGACTCACCATCATACTCAGGAGCATTAGGTGATATGTTTGATTCTGATTCATCTGAAGACCTGACGTCGGGCGTAGTTGGTGGCATCGTTGGCGGCCACCGAATCATGAAGGCTTCTCAGTCTGGCACCAGCTCTGCCCTGCTGTAGTTGCAAATGACTTCAGTTGGAGCGTTGGTATCGCGCAGCACACCACCCTCTTGGTAGGGTAGAGTGATAGCTTCTTCAATTAGTCGAGTGTTGCCGTTCTGGGGAAAAGTACCCGACCAGTGGACTAGGCAATCTTTGGATGTTACGGTCAATACAAGACCTTCCTGCATCCTGGACTCCTGGTAAGACATAGCCTCCGTACTGGACCGACTGTTTTTAGAGTAAGTCCTGATACACCCTCGCCACGTTGTTAAGTCCGGTTGGGAGGCGACTCAACTTCCTAGAAGAAACCTAAAGTAGATTCAAATTGATCTCTTGAAGAGTTGATGTTGCGTTCCGGAGTCTGATCGAAAAAGGACCCAATTCATCTCTAAAAGAACTCGGATTGGACCCCGAAGAGGGATCCAATCTGGACACTAAGTCAAGACTGGTTATCGTCGGAGCCTGAGTCGGTTCGGACATCGTAAGGCCTAAGAACCTTTCGGCAAGATCTTCTGCTGACCCTGTCGGAAGAGTGATTTCCTCGTGGGCCTTCTGAGCATCGACGAGACGTCCCTGAAGGTTGCCTTCATCGTCTGCCTCGCAAATCTATGATCCGAAGATGAAGATTGATCCCGTTGGAAAGATCATGTTGTCGAAGTCCGTAGAGCTCTTGATCGTGATTGCGCCGCAAGCCCCTACCCGGTGCGCCAGCTGTCGGTGTTTGACCACCGATAGCCTGCCACGGGGATACCTGGGACAGTTGTTCGGGCTTCGGCGCGTGCTAGAACTCGACGGTGAACATAGAGACAATCAATTTATACTGGTTCGGGCCCTCAATCGTCATCGAGTAATAACCTTACGTCCAGTCGGCGTTAGCCTTTGCATTGGATTGATTGTGTTATTTGTGTCTCCTTACAGGGGTGCCCACAACCTCTCTTTATATCGGTGGAGAAGGCTGCAGTGCGATTACAATCCTAGCTGGATCCAAAGAAGGTGTCCTAAACTAAATACAGAAGGTACTTTCCATAGGAATCTGGCTAGTGTGGCCTATTCTATTCGCAGTCGGTGTAACAGATGCTGCACCTTTTCTCGCTTCTGCCCGTGGGCTAGGTTAGGGCCCACAGCCTATAGTCACATCGCTGGGGAACCCCGTGGGTCCTGCATCGACAGAGGCCACGTGGCCTCCATCCAGCGACCAGGCGCTAGCCGGCCTGCGTCCGGTCATGTTGACCTGCGCATCTGGTCAGCGCGAGGCAGGTTGCCCTGAGAGCCCAACGGCTCTATTTGTTTGGGGCTCTATAAAAGGTGTTTGGCCAGCTCTAGCTCACCCTCTTGGCCATTTGCATTGACATAGCAACCTTGTGAGCTTAGCCAAAGCCCTCCCACTCATCTCCATCATTGATTCATCATCTTTATGAGATTGAGAGAGAATCCAAGTGCATTGCTTAAGTGTTTGCATCTAGAGGCACTTGGTGTTCGTGTTTCGTTGTGGAATTTGCTTGTTACTCTTGGTGGTTGCCACCACCTAGATGGCTTGGAGCAGCGAGGATCATCGAGCGGAGGTTGGTGATTGTCTCCGGCTTCCGATCGTGGTGATTATGAGGGGTTCTTGACCTTTCCCTGGCAGAGAGTCAACAGGTACTCTAGTGGATTGCTCGTGGCTTATGTGATCCTCATCCTATGTTGGTTGTGTGGCACCCTATTGAGGGTTTAGCATGTGATGCCAATTAGCGGGTAAACCTCTAAGTGAGTGAATCGTCACAACGAGGACTAGCTTGCCGGCAAGCAAGTGAACCTCGGTAAAAAATCTTATGTCACCTTGTCCGAGGATTTCATTGATTATCTTGTGATTGATTGGTTGGCTCCATCTTGTGATTGGCTCATACCTCGACACGTCGGTATAATCATTGCCATCCTCTCTTGCATTACATTCTTAGTGTGTAAGCTAAGCTCTTTAGTGTAATTAGTTTTGAGAGCTAGCTTGTGTCGAGTTTAGTGGTTAGTGAGGCTCTTTAGTTAGTCTTTGAGAGCTCACTAACTTAGTTTAGTGACATAGCCATTGTGTGGATAGAGACTATAGCAACTAGAATTGTGGTAGGTGGCTTGCATTTTAGTAGGCTAGCGCAACACTCGCTTCGCCGTTTATTTGACTAACCACATTGCTCAAGTGTTGTTGTAGAAATTTTTATAGGCTATTCACCCCCCTCTAGCCATTAGGACCTTTTAACGGGATGGCTAGGTGTTAGTTCCACCACTGGGGAAGGTGACATCTGAGGATATGCAATAGTCATTGGAGATGCTAGGGCATAATAAGCCTACGACTAGGGACTTAGTCATTTCAAAATTTAGAGAGAGAGGAAAATCTTTTTAACATGGGTGTCAACTAAAAGGTTATGTACAAAGATGTATGCATGTATTGATCCAATTACAAGTGATGAATGATTTTTCACTCGTCATAAATGATAGGGCGTACTCAAACCTCGAATTGAAGGATACATAGGTAACGTCCATCACTAACAAATTAATAGTGACGTTGACATGCTTATTAGGCCTGTTACTTTTGCTCGTATCGCTGTTATGAGGTTTTCACTTAGTGATAGCATACCCAAATTTATAACCACCAGATCTAAGTGACACCCATCATCAACGACTCCTATATTATGTTTTCTTCCTCTGATACTACCCCTTAATGTTTTCCATGCATGCCTTTGTTGCTCCAATCACAACACTCACCCATCTTACCGACACCCCAATCCACTCTCCTACACATGTCTTATATAGCTCCTAATGCCAGAATCACAACTGTCAACCTCCATGAGCTAGCTCACTTCAATGGGGGAGGATTGATGCCCATGTGACAACCTTTTTCACTAGCTGTCCTTTGCAATAGTTCCCTTTTGCCCACCTCCTTCGCTAGGCAAGCCAACCATAATTGGAACCTAAACCTAAATCCTAATAAACCTCGATGAAGCCATTGTTTGCTAGATAGAGATGGAGAAAGCATGATCAAAGCTCGTTGGAGATGGAGAATACACGGTCATAGGTCACCAAAGATGAAGAAGGCGGAGTTAAGAGTGTACATGTGGTGGGGGGAGGGATATAAAACTTGTGTCAGTTAATTGAATGAGAAACACCCATATTCAATTTAACTTCCCCCAAAATATCACATTTCTAACATGTAACCCCAATATATTGATAATAGACTTCAATTTATTTTCTACTTCTTTGTTAGGACTAACCTTTACAAAGGTTTGCTTTGGTACCACTTATTATAATATAGTAACTTTTCGATTGTGAAAAAAATCAAAGTGCTATAAAATGGTGATAAAATTATATTTATGGTTCAGTGAAATCGGATGCAAAAACCCTGCTATTATACTAATGGTAGTGCTTGGTCTTTTTCCTTTTCCGAGGAGATGTTGAAGTATATAAGTTGGGGTAAACGGGCCTCTCTATAGTACCAGAAAGGCAGCAACCCGTTGCTTCTTGCCCCACGAATCCAACAGGCAAATGCTACGGGAGGGTTCACTCCAAACAAGTTTTATAAACTCTTGCAACTTGCGTGACTTAATTGATGTATACACGTAGCATGACTATTATACATATAGTACTACTATACTAGCTAGCTATTATATTAATAAAATTCATGCGTCATAACTACTAGCGGTATTTCTAGCTAGTTCTGGGTGAAAAGAAAACGAAGATTGTTACTGATACTTATGATATTTGTTGAGTTTCATTTAACCGTGTGATAGCTGGTGTCTCAGTTAACAGTGTATTATGTAGCCATCAAAGTAGACCCAGGTCAATGTGAAAGAAATGTATAAGCGCAGGCAGCCTTTATATATGTAATTAATCTGACCGAGTAAGCATCGTCGGTACTACCGGATCAGAGTCAAGTCACTCTATACGTGGTTCAAATAGACAGGTACTGAGGACATTTGTAGACGTCCACACGCTTCAGTTCAAGAAAAATTCTATCTTCCCCGGCCCGTTCCCTTTTCGACTTGCTCGGTCTCGACAATTTGTTGTATGCAGGAATATATATACAGGTATTTTGCAGAAATTTCACATGAGTTAGTACGCCTGTTGACTTGTGTATATCGCTTCAAGGACTTGGCCAGGATTTAACTATGGATCAACCAGGAATAATTAAAGTTTGGTTTGGAAAAACTGAAGTGATTTTTTTGGGGGGCATGCATGGTATGTTACCGGAAACAGGCGCTACTAAATATCTTAATAATTTAATATGTATACATCCTAAATTTTGAGTTTTCAGGTATATATATTTGTCAGAACTCAAACTGAAACATAGAACCTGGTGAGAAAAGCTACCGTTACCGAGAACTTACCGGGGAGATACATCCAATTTAAAGCTAAACGATTTGAGCTCATGCATGGCCAACATTGTAAAACAACCTGATCGATCAACGATCATATATATTATATATTATATATTATATACAAGTCGGAGGGTTGAGCAACAAGGACACACCTAATGTCACGTAACGTACGGCACCACCGTACCTTCAACACAAGGACCGAGTTGCACGCATGCATGCACACCGACAGTGAGCATGCACCTGAGCGCATTGCGTGAGTGGTCTCTTGTGCTTCAAGAGTGCAGGCGGCAGCTTCCCTGCAACGCATCCTTCCAACTGTACTTGTGGACTCTCACAAGTTTTAGCAAATGATTAGCCAGGCGGCAATTAACACTAATCGTTTGGTACCCCCCTTATAGCTAGTTGCTATCTAGGGCAAAGATCCAAGAATTGGAAGGTACCCCTGGCCTGCTGCTGGCTATTGATTGAGTACAAACGACGCCACTCACTCATTTCCAGCTGTTATTTTTTTTTCTCTTCTTAATCGAGATCATCTGCTCTTCTCCAATTCTCGCGGCAAAGCATGGTCTTAATTTATAGGCCTTTATACAGCAATTGAGAAGAAAAATGCCATCTCCCACTTACGAATAAATTAGTTCAAACAAAAAAACTACATTTTAATTTATTTTTTGTAAGTAAATATATTTCATAAAACATAACATTTTCCTTCTACAAATAGAATCCTTTTTCTGCGCATCACTATACAAACACTCATACATCATTATCGACGAGCACATCGCCTACCACCCTGTTCGTTTGAGCTATTCAGCGGAATCAGCAGCCATCCAGCAATGTTTTTCTCTCACAATAAATCAGCGAACAGTACTTTCAGCCACAATAAACCAGCGAAACGAACAGGTTGTACATTGAAAAAACAACATCTTTAAATCTTGACCTTGAACCTAAATGGACAGGTTCTACCACAAGCAACCCTACCAGCTGAGCTAACGCCATGACTTGGTTCTCTAAATGGAACAGAATTACCCAAGCAATTTAATTTGATCATCTGTTGTCCCTAGGTTTTCTTATTCACTTGGTGGTCAATATCTAGGACCAAAAATGAAGTGTGTGAAGCCAAGCAATTTAGTTCTTATGACGCTAAATTTTTTTTATTCTCTAGGTGGTCTAATAATAGGACTGAAGATGAACCATGATGAGAAGCCAGGTGATTCGATTTAATCTACAACACAAATTTTCTACCGTATTTGCTAAGTGGTCATCAGTAGGGCCTAATAAATGAACCACACGATAAGCCAGACAATTTGATTTGATCGTATATGTGGTGCCAAACCTTCTTGTTCTCTAGGTGGTCAAAAAGACCAAAAATGGATTGCAGAAAGACAAATGCTGTTGTAACTTTTGGATACAGTAGATCACACTGACCTGACTCAGCTGCAAACAAATGCTGTTGTAGTGTTGTACACTGACGCAATCACCAAGTGGTGGCAATTTTGACCACTGACTTTTATTATATATATACCAAATAAAATCAAAGGTTTTTTTGAGTCATATATATATCTACTATATGTATATGCATGACTTATGTCGCTCTAATTTTGGAATTTGTTTTGACGTATCAGTTAAAAAGGAACCAGAAGTAGAAGAGTGTACTGCTTGCTTAGTGGCCTAATTGCAATTAATCTACCCTGATCACACAACTTTATTTGGGCCTTGTTTAGATCCCAAATTTGGGGTCCAAATTTTGCATAGTAGATGTCCCGTCACACTGTAGCAATTTTGTTTTTATTTGGTAATAATTATCCAAATATTGATTAATTAGGCTTAAAATATTCGTCTCGCAAAGTACAACAAAACTGTGTAATTAGTTTTTGATTTCATCTACATTTAGTACTCCATATATGTGCCGACATTTTGATGTGACGGGGAATCTTCTTTTTGTATAGTGGAATTTGGGGGTGAATTTGGTATCTAAACAAGGGCTTGGTGTGCTTCCTTGTCCCGCACATAGAGATGCATAAAGGTCAATTCACCAGCAAAAGGGGTGTGCCTATCTCCGTGTGCTTCAGGCTTTACATACACTGTTGGGGGAGAGGAGGTAGAGAGAGAGAAGAGGAAACTGCTAGGGGGGGAGAGGGGAGGAGCGGTCGGCAGCCATGGGGCACCACTGCTGCAGCAAGCAGAAGGTGAAGCGCGGGCTGTGGTCGCCGGAGGAGGACGAGAAGCTCGTCAAGTACATCACCGCCCACGGCCACAGCTGCTGGAGCGCCGTCCCCAAGCACGCCGGTATGCTCCGGCCAACCCGTCCGTCCTAGTAATTCAAAGAAGAAATTGGATTTGTTCACGTCGTCCTGATCGATGCGCGCTGTCTTGTTGCCAATCGAATCGACCGACGACCAGGGCTGCAGCGGTGCGGCAAGAGCTGCCGCCTCCGGTGGATCAACTACCTCCGGCCGGACCTCAAGCGCGGCACCTTCTCCGACCACGAGGAGCGCACCATCATCGACGTCCACCGCATCCTCGGCAACCGGTACGTACGGGCATACTAGCTTATTGCCGTCTCTCTTGTTTCCGGCGAACTGGTTACTCACCGCGGCCATGGCTGGAACTCACAGATGGGCGCAGATCGCCAAGCACCTGCCCGGGCGCACGGATAACGAGGTCAAGAACTTCTGGAACTCATGCATCAAGAAGAAGCTCATCGCGCAGGGCCTCGACCCCAAGACCCACAACCTCCTGCCGGCCTCCAGGACTCTCCTCCACGGCGGCAACGGGGCAAACCCTAGCAGCAACAATCCTGCCCAGTTCCACTCCAACGCCGGCGCTGCTGTCGTCTCTGTCGCCACGACGCCCTTCACCATCAGCTCCCCGACTAAGGCCGCCGCCTACGACACCGTCACGATCACGCCGCCGCCGGAGATGGCGCCGGCAATGTACGACGTCCCTAACCCCGACGGCATACTCATGGGGCATGACCAGGCAGCCGCCGCGGCGATTCCGGGATACCCGTACCACCCCGAAAACGGCGGCGGCGTGCTCATGAGCTTCAGGGATCAGAATGCAGGTCTCCAGACATCTATGGACTTCGTGAACGGCTCCCCGTCCTCCTCCTCCATGGATCACGCCGCCGGCATGCCTAACGGCAACGGCTTTAGCCCAGGCATGGGCGCGGCCTTCATGGACGTGACGGCGGGAATGTGGACCACCGCCGCCGTGGATTCTGCCATGTGTGCAGGGATGGAACTGGTTCAGCCGCAGCAGCAGCCGCTGCCACCGCAAGGGCTGCTGCAGGGAGAGGTGGTCGTCGGCCGGCAAGCTGTGATGAACGGTGGCGGTGCAGTTGCTGATAAGGGCATGGACATGATGGATGTCTCTTCGGTGTACGGCGGCGCCGGTGCAACGACTTTCGATCTGGAGCTGATGGAGTCGTGCGCGTTGTTTTGCGGCAGCGGCGTCGGCGGCAGCACCGGCAACGCCATGGAGCAGCTGCAATGGGACTGCTAAGCTCACTATCGTCCTTACTCCTAATTAGTTTGTTGTCTTCCATGCTTCAATCCATGTCTTTATTTTTCCTTTTAATTTTGATGTTCGATTTACTGGGTTCTTGATTCAGATCGTCCTTTTCAAGCAAGAAATGCATGCTGAGCTGAGTGACGAACTCGATCACATCTAATTCAGATTTCAATAAAGATATCTGCAATTTTAATATGATTACTTACACTCATTATTTGTTGATTTCTTCTCCGTGCGGTCGTCTAGCTCATCTCTGAAATTTTATGTTAGCAAGCAAACTGGTAACGAACTGCAGCAGAAATCACACCTCTGAGTTCTGAGCACACACACCAATCCTTATCTTTCTGCAGTCTTTTCTTGCACTGCAGTCAACTCACGCAGGAGGAACAAGTCAGTTACCAGTTGGCAGAAACAACATATACGTTTCAACCTTTTAGTGCAAGGAAAGTTGTTGAATTTTGCCAATTTATGCAGATGCACACAAGTTTCTCCAACAAAAAAAAATGCACTTTTCTCATATATACTACTTGCGACAACACCTTTTGTCTCATCCAAGTATATATATGCACAAAAAAAAATGCACTTTTCATATACTACTTGCATTATGATGTGCATGCAGTGTTTGTTGGTGAATTCATGCTTCAATTTCTTCTCTTTTTCCCTTTTTTAGTTGATTTGTTTCTTGTGCAATGCATGTGGTGCATATATATCCTGCAAATTAGTGGACAAGATGCAACTATAATGCAAAATGCAGTATGTGCTTAAACTATATATGAGTGGTTCCATACTAGAATGTGAACTAATAAGAACTAGAAAATACCACACTGTCACATTTTGAAAGGTTTGTTGTTTGCTTATATTAGTCCGTGCATTACAAAAGATCATGTACGAAAAGTAATGAATGACACATAAAATACTGTTGATTCAGTACATCATATCTATAGCTACTGCTAGTAGAAGGATGTTTCTATTCATCAAAATCTGGTATATTAGGATATATATTTAATGTAAGAGCACATATACGTGGGACCATGTACTGAATTTTGTAAATCTTGCCATGCATGCATGAATGCACCTACTCTTTATTTGGAGAAAGAAGAATGTGGTGCAAAAAGTATGTAATGTATATGTATGTGTTATGCACATATATCTATATAAAGTTTTTGTGATAAAATTCTCTGCATAGCAAATTGACTTAGTGCAAGTGCATTTCACAAATACAGGATAACTAGCTACTTGATACAGAATGCCAGACTAGATCAACTAGTTAGTTATGCAAACAAACTCGTATGTTGAATGGTAACAAGTGGTATAAATGTGTAATCCACTCCTTTTACTGGTAACCTGCCATATGTGTTCCGAGTTTCTGATCTCGATCGTCGCTGGATTCCGTAAAAAAATTGATATACACCCCCCCCCCCCAAAAAACTCACCCACCCCCACCCCAATATTTTATTAGTACAGTTAAGGTAGAACTAGCGTGTCATTAGGGAGGATAAGGTGACATGGCTATCCACATCTGTCCAATCTAATGTTCTTTCCGTCTTAAATTATAAGTTATTATTTTCAGAGATAACAACAACAACATCGTAGCCTTTTGTCCCAAGCAAGTTAGGGTATGCTAGAGATGAAACTCAAAAGAGACGAGAAATATAGAGACACATAAAGGGACATAAAGGGCACAAGACAAAAAGAGGTCACGGTTCAGGCACGTTGATTGCCAATCTCCAAGCGCTCCTGTCCATAGCTAAATCCTTGGAGATATTTCACTCCTTAAGATCTCTCTTAACGGACTCGTCCCAAGTTAGTTTAGGTTGACCTCTACCGCTCTTTACATTATCGGCCCGCTTTAGAACTCCACTACGCACCGGCGCCTCAGGAGGCCTCCGTTGGACATGTCCAAACCATCTCAACCGATGTTGAATCAATTTCTCCTCAATTGATGCCACCCCAACCCTATCCCGAATATCATCGTTCCGGACTCTATCCCTCCTTGTGTGCCCACAACAGCAACGCAACATACGCATCTCTGCCACACTCAATTGCTGGACATGTCTCCTTTTTGTAGGCCAACACTCAGCACCGTATAACATCGTCGGACGAATCGCCGTCCTATAGAACTTACCTTTCAACTTCTGAGGCACCTTTTTGTCACAGAGGATGCCAGAAGCTTGACGCCATTTCAACCAGCCGGCTGAAATTCTATGCCTAACATCTTCATCAATGTCTCCAAACTTTTGTAGCATCGACCCTAAATACTAAAAAGTATCTTCATCAATGTCTTCATCAGAGATAACGTATATCTTTTTTTAGAATTATACAGTACAACGCAAACGTCCACAACACGCACGCACACTCACCTCTATGAACACATGTACGCAAACTCTACCCCTATGAGCACCTTCGAAGGACTGAGCCGGCAGATCTCGAGATTCATGAAGTCACCACTGGCGCCTCGCTGTCGACGGGAACGTCGCCTACCACTAAAAGCATAGCGCTGTTAAATCCTATAATAAATCCAGGAAAATGTGAACACCCGTGTCAAGTCGAGGACTTGAACCCGGATGGGCAGGTTCCACCACAAGGAACTTAACCAACTGATCTATGATCAGTTCGCAGATAACGTATATCTTGATGCATAGCAAAAGATATGTGCTTAGAAAACCGAAACAACTTATAATTTGAGAAGTTAAGACTGCACCTCGCCATAGGGTGGGTAGCTGCCCCTGTTATTACAGAGTACTTATGCAGAACAATTACTAAGTACATACATGTTTTGAAGGTATTCGTAAAATATTGTTGCATTGAATTAAACTATCGCCTAAATTGCAAAGATTGGAAACCGCGAATCCCAAAGGAACTAATGTTTAAATATCTTACAATGTTGCTCCGAATCTTGCCGCTTTCTTTGCAAAATGTGGTTTAGTGTTTAATCTATATACCTAACATTTACTAGTACGGAATAGTTTTGTGCTCCTTCACTTTCTCCTATTCTCATAAGAGTTAGAACAACATGTCCATAGATGTTGTAGAGTCCGATCCAGACGAATTGGAATATGACAGTCACTCTCCTGTGCCCATATGAGTTATAGTGGCGTGTCCAAGCACGATGCAAAATCTGATCCCATGCCATGATCATTGGATAAATATGAAGCCTCCCATGCCCATACGAGTTAGAGTAGCAAGCATCCAAGCACGCACACTCCAATTCAAAGACAAATTAGAACGCATGACGCGATCATTGCATAAATCTCTGAGTTGCAAGTTGTTTAAGCAGCCATGCGACAAACTCCAATTGAAACACACATGCATGTTTACTAGTTATAACAATATGCCATGCATGTTCTTCCAAGACCAAATCCAATTATCCCTCCCTCAGCCATTGAAAGACAGTTACCTTAATCACATTATTGTAGCATTTTTAACTTGATGATGAGTACAATAATTTTACATCATCCCAAGTACATGCAAAGAATATATGTTCCCAAACTCTAGTGCGCTAGTATTCTTTTATGTTGGAAAACACATCTTATTATTAGTATTCTCTCTCTCTCTCTCTGATTGGATTTGGCAATGGGTGGATATGACAACCATTCAATTCACTTATTGTACTTTGTAAAAGTAATACCATTTATTTATTAACATTCATGAGCAGCCAAAAAATAATAAACCATGCATTATTCTAAATATGTTTGGGAACATTGTACGCCATGCTAGCGTGCAAAAAGTAACCTTCGAGAGCATGATCACTTGCATGTAGATATCCATAGACTATACTTTCATGCTGCGTAGCACAATGGAGACTTGATCAAGGTGTGTGGTCGATGTAGTCTACGTGGAATTAGTTGTAAGCCCCAATATAATGTAGCGCACAAACTAGCAGCACCTTATGGGAGTCCACATTTACACGACATAAATACCACACGTAGATATGCTAGCACCTTTCATTTGGTCACGATCCAGGGATGGTTGATGGAGATGGTGACTAGGGTTCCCACCATGCAACTCTTGCAAATTATTCGTCTAAATGGTCGTTAAGCCGTTATAGACACCATTTAAACATTACACAATGATACGTCATTTCTGTTTAGTTGGTTGTTTAACCTATTTAAATGGACATTTATCACGAATAATGGCTAAACAGTAAGTAATTGGTTGTTTAACGTTTAGAAAAACACTTACCTTGCACGAGGCGACAAAACCTCATGAATAGTAACATACGCAATGGAGTTTCTTTATCATCAAACTTAAATGTGCCACACCCCTTTTCTTATATAGGAGTTTCTAATGTGCCTTAAATGTGGCCCACTAGGATTCTATTACTCTAATGGGTCAAATAGATTAGAGCCCATTATCAGATTAAAGCCAATTAGCCCTACAACATGCATCCAATAATCTCCCACTTGCACTAGAGTAAATTAGGCAAGTATCTCAATGTTTAACCCCTTGAGTTTCTAGTCAATTAGGTTCATGCAACTAATAATTATGACCTAGAATCTATTTTGAGTAATATTCAACATTAGCCTCTAGCAAGGAATACTAACTGTTAGAGGTTCACAAAAGATCATATATGGTGTCCCATTATTGAGGCTCAGTCCAAAAAATCGTGCCCTGGTGCAACACATGGGCATATATCTAGTGATAAATAAATGTCTATGTATTGTGCTAAGGGGTCGACTCAGAGCAACTCCAGCAGGGCCTCTACTTGAGCCCCTATAGCTAAATATGGGGGCTTAGGTCAAAAATCCAACTCCACTAGGGCCCCTACAACAGACCCCAAATTTGTGTGGGCACCCAAATCCTCCCACCAGACCCAGTTCCTGTTGGCCCAACACCCCGGCCCCCATCCTGCAGCGTCGTACGCCCCCCATCCCAACACCCCGTACGATCGCTCCTCCTGCGAGCATGCCCATCCTCCCTCCGGCCGGTGAGCATGCTTCGTCCCCTCCAGCGAGCATGGCCCCCTCCCCTCCAGTGAGCACCTTCTCTCTGGTGAGCAGTCGCGCAGAGGACGAGCTCCTAGTGCAACAACGAGCTCTGTCGGCGCCCTCCCTTCCGGTCGTGTGGCAGCGAGCTTCGGCGGCGCCCTCCCCTTCGGCCGCGCGGTAGCAAGCTCTGGCGGCATCCCATCTGGCCACATGGCAACGAGCTTTGACTGGCCCACCATTTGGGCACGTGGAAGCGGCCCCAGCCTTTCTGAAAGCTCTAGTTTGGTTTTGGTGAATTGATGAAACCCTTAGTGCTAACCTAGTTTTCAAGTGATCATGGATAGGTAGCACTATTCTAAGTGATGGAGCAATGGTGAAGATCATGATGATGGTGTGGGACCATGTTGATCAAGTGCTTGGCTTGGAAAAGAAGAAAGAGAAAACAAAAAGCTCAAGGCAAAGGTGAAACTTGATAGAAGCTTTTTGGTTTGGTGATCAAGACACTTAGTGAATGTGATCACATTTAGGATTGATAGCCGTACTATTAAGAGAGGTGAAACTCATATCGAAATGCGGTTGTCAAAGTGCCACTAGATGCTCTAACTCATTGCATATGCATTACAATCTAGTGGAGTGCTAACACCCTTGAAAATGTTTGTGAAAATATGCTAACACACGTGCACAAGTTGATACACTTGGTGGTTGGCACATTTGAGCAAGGGTGGAGAAGTTGGTGAAGTGGAGGAGTTTATTTTCACTGAAAATCAGTGACCAGACGCAGGTGACGAACTGACCGGACGCAGGGTCAGTGAGTCCAGTCATTTATAAAATGAGGTGGCGCTCTCAGTCTCTGTCTGTCGAGTGACCGGACAACAGGTTCACCTTGTGACCTGACGCACTGGTGCTGAGTCCAGTCATCACTGACGTACAGTGACGCAAGCAATTGAGGGAGGCTGAGGAGGATCTGACGCGGTGGCACATCCGATCGCGGTTCACCTAACGTGTTAGGTCGCGTTTGTGGCACTTCGGGAGCTTTCTATACTCGACCTGATGTTGTCTCCCGCAAGTGACCAACGCGTCCAGTCGGTGGCAGGAGCACGCGGTGAGCGAGGACCTGACGTGAGCGGGATGCGTCCGGTCCTTCATTAACATGAGCGCGGGAGCAAGCTAGCCGTTGGAATCGGGTGGTCAGAGTTCAAAGTTGATGACACGTGGACGGCACAGGATGACTGGACACTGAGGCGTGCGTCCGATCACTTTTGATCGGCGCATCCGGTCATCCTGAGAAAAATTCTAGTGAGGAGCCTAACAACACTATTCATGGGGCCCTCTATTTAAGCCCCATGGCCGGCTCAAGCTCACTCTCTTGGCCATTTGTATTGACATAGCAATCTTGTGAGCTTAGCCAAAGCCCTCCCACTCATCTCCATCATTGATTCATCATCTTTGTGAGATTGGGAGAGAATCTAGGTGCATTGCTTGAGTGATTGCATCTAGAGGCACTTGGTGTTCATGTTTCGCTGCAGGATTCGCTTATTACTCTCGGTGGTTGCCGCCACCTAGATGGCTTGGAGCAGCGAGGATCATCGAGCCGAGGAAGGTGCTTGTCTCCAGCTTCGATTGTGGTGATTGTGAGGGGTTCTTGACCTTTCCCCGGCAGAGAGCCAAAAGGTACTCTAGTGGATTGCTCATGGCTTGTGTGATCCCCATCTTGTGTTGGTCGTGTGGCACCCAGTTGTGGGTTTGGTGTGTGATGCCAATTAGCACGTGAACCTCCATGTCACACGCCCAACACGAGCCATACTCGTCGGAGGAGAAAACGGGCCAACTCAGGCCCAAGGAGGGGGCACCGCCGCCACTGCCGCTGTGCCAGCCGAGCCTCGCAGCCTGCCCTAGGCCAAGCATGCGCCCAAGGGAAGAGGGGGCATTATTGCTGCTGGTCCTGCCGTCATCATCAACAACTACCATATTGAGTCCTAGTTGGTTTTGGAAAGAGTCGGTTAAGTTAGGGAGTCAAGTTTGTTAGATGGAAAGGAGAATCTAAATCTGATAACGATCTCCTAGATTGCTTAGGAGTCAAGTCCCATGAGGACTGTAAATACTAGGGAAGATGTAATCGAACGGATCAAGTAATAGACGAGCGAAAGCTCTTTCCCTATCTCTCTCTCACACGCGTCGCCTCCTCCACCTGTGCCTCCGTCGTCGCCCACGCCACCCACGCTGCTGCCCTCTACCCTAGCCACCGTGACCACCACGCTGCTGGCCACCCCCCTCTCCCCCCCGTGCAAGCCCCTAACATCCTGTATCCGGAGACCACTTCGATCCCCACATCGCTGCCATGGGTGACCTAATGGAGCTCGGAACGCTCTTCGCCGACTTCTCCAAGGATGTCCTCACCAAGATCAACTCCATCCACATGCAAATCATCGACGTCAATGACCGCCTCTCAAACATCGAGAAGGGGCATTCATAGAGGGACGTCGCCAAGGAGCTCGAGCACGAGAAGGAGATACTCACCACCAAGCTGGAGATCGCCACTAGGCACACAATGGAGAAAGCTGGCCGCGACTTCCTCAAGGCGCAGGCCGACAACTCTAGGACACAGGCGATACCGAAGATCACCGCCAAGGTGGAGGCCAAGATCTTCTGCAAGGAGGAGCCTAAATCAGAGATCCAGCCAGGGGGAGCGGCGCCAGGCACTTTCCCCGCCATTGACATTCGCCCCCACAAGCTCTCCTTCCCCACCTACGACGGCAAGGAGGATCTCCTTCCATGGCTCAACCGGTGCGAGCAGTTCTTCAAGGGTCAGAGGACCCCTAGGAGTGAGAAAACATGGTACGCCTCTTATCATCTTACAGGGACCACACAACAGTGGTACATGAGGTTGTCGCAGGACAACGATGTGATAGACTGGGCTTACTTCGTGCGGTGCATCAACGAGCGTTTTGGACCCCCTACTAGGCACAACCCCTTGGGCGAGCTCGCTTCCCTGAGGAAGATGGGCACTGTCGACAACTACATGGAGCGCTTCCTAGCGCACATGGCTCACACCGGCTACCTCGACGAGCGACAACAAGTCAACATTTACACCGCCGGACTGCTAGAGCCACTAAAGACAGACGTTGAGCTGCTCAACCTGTAGGACATGGAGATGGCCATGTCGCTCGCATGGGCGTATGAACAGCGTTTGGCGATCGTCACCGAGGCGAACAAGGCACCAGCTTTGAAGCCGAGGCGCCTTCCTCCACCAAAGGCGACCACGACCACGACTACAGCGACCATGCCTACTACAACAACAATGGGTGTTGCAGCGCCCACTTCTCGCCCCTTCAAGCGCCTGACCGCTAAAGAGATGGCGGAGAGACGTCATGCCGACCTCCGCTTCAATTGCGACGAGCCGTTTGCACATGGCCACAAGTGTACGCTGCTCTTTGACATCACTGCTATCAATGACTATGACCTGGAGGAGGTCGACAGCAACCTCAAAATGATGATCGGCAGGACCCAATCCGAGGTCCAAGGCGCCTCCCCCATGTACCTTGAGGGGGTGATAAACGGCGTAGGCGTCCTTGTGTTGGTGGATTCAGGCCGACGTACAACGTCATCGACATCAACGTCGCCCGCTCCATTGGTCTTTAGGAACAACGCATCAACACCACCATACTCGTTGGCAGGGGGAACGAGGTAACATGCCACGCTGCTCCCTTCAACGTACCACCATGCATCGATAGTGATGCCTTCGACATCGACGCCTACCTCCTCAACATCGGCAATGACTTTGATGTCGTACTCAGCATGCCTTGGCTAGCTAGCCTTGGTTGTGTTGTCTTTGATTTCACCGACATGGAGCTATAGTACGTCCACAACGGGCGCAAGCACACCTTCCATGCCACCCTTCATCGCCAGGCGCCAATGACAGTGCTGGCACTCCTGGCGCCCCCGCCAATGGTACGCGCAGCACGGACTTCTCCACCCCCGCCTCCTCGCAATGTGATGAACAGGTCATAGAGAGCCCGACTCCCTAACGCCCTAGACCACATTGACGACCCCGACAACATCATCTTCACCCACATGCGTCAAGCTATCAGGGAGCAGTGGGTGCTCCGCACCATCGCCATGACCATCATGGATGGTCAGGCCGCGCGGGTGTGGTCCATGAATCAGGGCCTCATCTTCTTCGACGGGTGCTTCTACCTACTAGCGGCATTGGCATTGCTTCCCGTCCTTTTGCAGGTTCTACATCGCGGAGGTTCTACTAACATGGAGTTGTTGGCATTGGGGCACTTAAAGGTCCTAGGTTAGTTTTGGTAATTGAGTGACAACCTAGGTGGACTAATTGTGTTTGATGTGAGATACATAAGTGATTAGTCCACAAGTACATGTGTGCGAGCAACATATGCCATGATGGTGAAGATGGCTTGAATGTGATGATACTACAGGAAGACGGAGCATTAGTGATAAAATGATGTGGCGAAATTTATCTTTGCCACTAATGCCTATACTATTTGTGACAAAACAAGTTTTCGTTACTATTATGTTGGTTATTAGTGACAACATATTAATTCGCCACAGAAAGCATCTTTAGTGGCAAATCGAGTGGCAAAACATTGCTTTGCCACTATTTAACAAGGTATTTGTGGCAAAACAATATTTACCTCACTGATATGACATTTATTAGTGGCAAAAAATATCGCCACAAGAGACACAATTAGTGAGAAAATATTGTGGCGAAATTTAAATTTGCCACTATTTGCCATACTATCTGTGAAAAATCTAGTTTTTATCACTCTTATGTTGGTTATTAGTGATACAATATTAATTCGCCACAAAAAGCATCTTTAGTGGCAAATCGAGTGACGAAACATTGTTTTGCCACTATTTAAATATGTGGAAAAACATATTACCTCATTGATATGACATTTGTTAGTGGCAAAAATTATTATTGTCACACGACATACAATTAGTGAGAAAATATTATGGGTAAGCTATTTGTCCAGAACTTATTCTAAAAATCTAGAGAAAAATTATCTAAATTCTTGGTTCACACGCGTGCTTTGTGGCTGGCAAGATTCAAACCCACAACGTCACCATCGAGCAGTACTCCTCTAACAACACTCGCTTATGTTTATATTGGATTTTCTTTCTCTTCGTATTATCCTCAACCAAATTTAAATTGAGTGTTTGAGACCCTAAATGAATTAAAATTAAAAGGTTATTAACTACAAAGTTGCATAACTTTTCAAGATCTACAACTTTTGTTTTTGATGTTTGTCCATCCGAGGTCATTTAAAAAATTTGAATTTCAAAATTGAGAAATTCAAACCTAATTTTCCTTGACAAAATGATTTCAAATTAAAAAGTTGTCAACAACAAAGATGCATAACTTTTTGAAATCTAAAACTTTCGTTTTTATTATTTCTCCGTCTGAGGTCATTTGAAAAATTCAAATTTTAAATTTTAAAAATTCAAATATAGTTTTCAAATCAAAAAGTTATCAACTACAAATTTGAATATCTTCTTGAGATCTACAACATTTATTTAGGTTGTTTCTCCATCAGAGGTCATTTGAAAAAATTCAAATTTCAAATTTAAGAAATTCAAACGTAGTTTTTCTTGATAAAATGAATTCAAATGAAAAGGTTTTTGACATCTATAATTTTTATTTTGATCATTTATTCATCTGAGGTAGTAGAGTAACATTGTTCACAAATCTTACATATCTCTCATAAACTATACGAGAGATATGTAAGATTTGTGAATAATGTTAATACAACTTTGTTGATGAACAAATGACCAAAGAAGGAACACGTCAACACGACTAGAAATCTTTTCTTTAGAATAAAAGGACTGAAATTTTAACGCAACGCAAATTAGGTAAGTATAATAATCAGTGCTACCCTGATCAAATAGAAATACTAGATCTCGGACGCCCCTTCGTTCGCTCGTCTCCTTTCGTCTTCCAACCTCCAACGAGGTCCGTTGTCTCGATCTGGATGTGCGTCCGTGCGCCTCTCACCGCTGCCGCTGGGGCTGTGCCCAAGGCGTGCGGCGGTGGGGCTGGCAGGCGGCGATCTGGTGGCGTGCGGCCCACCGGCACTACGTCCGGGGCGGTGGCGGCTGGTGGCCTGCAGCTGCGGCGGCGGCTCCAGTTGCTCGTCCGGGCAGCAACGGGAGGAGTGCACCGCCGATAGGGCTGAGCCGCGGTGCGGCCAGGCAAACACGCAGGCACGTCGCTGTCGTTCCACACTGAACGAACTGGTGATCTGCAGGTAGATGCGCATGGCAAGACCATGTCCAGCACATCCCCTGCATGTCTTATTTTCATTTTTCTACTGCTATTCCTTGATCAAATTTGCTGCTCACTGGATTAATTCTTATCCCTTGCCGTAGCTAGCTAATTCGTGCTATTTCTTCAGAGGTGATCTGCACGTATACAGATTACAGAGATGTGCACTGCAAAATTGGTATTTTTTTGGCCTGTAGGTAATTGATAAACACGTATATGCCCTGTTGTTTTTTTTCCCGAAACTTGACTTACGGTTTCTGGAACTTGTTTTCTCTAGGTTATCAGTCATAGCCTATCCAGCAAATTACGGTGCCCTGAATTTCCCGTGGTCATAGTTTTTTATATTAATCCTGCAAATTTCCCATACGAGCATATATGCCGTGGTTAGATGGAATGGACCTTTCTGTAATCAACATCCCTAGTGATAGTATCAGACAGATGTCCTTAGTTCTGACGTCAAATGATCAAGTCTATTTCTTTATATTTAGGTGTAAATTATGTTTCTTTGCCGAACAATAAACCTGTTACGATGTTGTGTGAAATGAGCATACCGTTTCTTTGCTGTTGTGGTGGTAGTACCCTGTTCCACTCTCCATGGCTATTGTCTATGGAATATAGTTTTTTGTTGCACCATTATTTAATTCACTTGCAATGTAAATTCGGGAAACTGCAATTTGTTTTCAATATATGACATGCTATATTACTAACCATGAATAATACTAGCAGAACATGTTTGCTTGTCATCTGATATATTCATTTGATGAACCATCCTATTGTTAATGCCTGTTCTTATAATTCATTAGCTGAACCTATTTTCATGTCATGTGATATATGATTTCTTACTTTGATTCATGCTTTGTAGATAAACTACATGAAGCTTCTGCCACACATCAAGAGAAGATTAATTCTGCACTTGTGCCAATAGTGGAGCAGTTCGCAGTAGTTCTTCGTCAGAAGCCAAACCATTCACTTGGTGTTGGCATTCGTGCAGTCAATCGAGTTGCCGAGGAGAGAATCAGTCTGCAGGTACAAATCGAGGCTTCTGAGTAGCGCGAAGCTGCAGCTCGAGCACGTGCAGATGTTGTTGAGCAACGTGCACGACCACTGAGCGCGCCCTTTTGTGGCTAGACTATTTCCCGGAGTGGCTTGTGGGATTAGCGGCCGCTGATTGTACTCCTGTCATTGATTAATGAAGCTCTGCATTGCTCAAAAAAAAGTTTTGGAAGGCTAGGTCTCGATGGTGGTTGAAACAAATGCATAGTTGCAAGAAGAGCAGTGATCCCAACGTGATGAGCTTAGTTCTTTGTGTCGAACACGAATGCTATGTTTTTTGTGATGAAATTATTGCATGTCTTACATTTCTGAAAAAATCATATTGTGAGGAAAACTATTGTCTCTATAATATATAGGTGAGGATGAGTTACATCACAAACAAAATGTATTTGTGTTGATAAGGTGCCACTTTTTCCAATATAAAATGTGGTGATCAAATTGACACAGTTGTAACTAATATAGTGAGAACAAATATGACACTGTAAACTTGTATAATGGCGAAACTTTGGTCACTGATATGTAGTCTCTAGTGACAATAAAATTCGTCACTTTTACAATGGTAACTGTGATGATCAAATTGACATAAATATTCTATATTCGTGTCAACTATTCTCACCACAAATAACACCATAAGTGGCAATTTTTTTTGCCACTAATGCATATGTTTTTGTGACAACAAATGATGCCACAAATGGCCAATTTACTAGTGACACCACAATTCGTCACTAATAAGTACAACCATTTGTGGGGAACAAAAAATCATCACTAGAGTATTTGTGAGGCGAGTATTTGTGACGACTAGTGGCGATTTAAAAAGTCGCCACAAAGGTTGGTTTGTGGCGAAAAAACATGCTTTTGTGATGAAAATTTTCGCCATAAAAACCCTTTGCCCTTGTGGTAGCTCATTGCATATGAGACATGACATGGAGTCATGTGACCAAGGTGGAGAAGATCAAGATGAGGCTTGGCTCGACAGACCGGTTGCAAGAGTGAAGGGCAAGTCATGGACTTGGTGCTGATGGACCGAGAAAATGATGAAGAGCAAGTGAGGTCAAGATTGATGAACCAATATGGTCACGTGATGATATGAAGTGGATCATATCATTTGGTGATTGGTTGGTGCATGTGTTGCATCAATGTGACACCCTTGGTGTTGCCGTGTAAAACAACTCACTAAGCATGTCATGAGTATCATGTTTAGGTGTATTGCATGTGGTCAACTATAAAAATAAAATCTCATAAACCAAAATAATTAATAAATATGTTAATGAACATGATGTGAACTAGGGTTCCCGATCTTCCGAAAGGTTCTGATAACTCTCGATTTAGTGGAGTCACGACACAATTCGATCCGGCTTCCAAACAACTCAGCTCTGAACCCCGCAATCGCAGCACCACGACCCCTCTGGTTATCGACCGGCGTTGCATGGTCGACCTCGCCAAGAAGGCTAAGTCCTTGCCTGTGAATCAAGAACACACGCAAGAACAGAAAGGAATGCAACCAAATTGCAGATGAATGATTAATCTCACAAAGTTGGGGTCTCACAAACCGACAGCGGCGGCGAAACTGTTGTCAACAGAATAATCTAAGCAAAACCCAACCCTAATGTAGGCAGCGACTACTTATTATATAACCTAAGGGACATCCAAGGACCCCTATTCACGTCCCTGGGGAGTGCCGACACGTTACAAGGCCCAAACGGCCCAAAAGACGGCGACACAGCGTCCTGACAGATTCTGGACGGTGACTTGTTTCGATGATTCCCGTTGATTCCAAATAGCTTTTGACGTGGGACCACTTGGGTTGGCTTCCTTAGCAAATAAGCTTTCCATCCATATATGGATCATCGAAAACGGAGTCTGGATGCGTCCTAGGTGACCAGTTTAAGGCAGACTGGTCCTGGATTCCGAGTTGGACTCGAACTTGATTTGGTTTGGTCCTCCATCTTTATCCGGGCGCCCTCGCTGGTCCTCCACGCCTCCAAACCCTCCTCCATGTGTCTCCTGGACCTCTCCTTCATACCTAAGTACAATATAATCATTAGGTAGCAATCTATTCTCAGAATCATATAAAGAGTTACTTAGAAACGAGCTCACCTCTAAATTTAATTGACGCGCGCGAGCTCTAGTGATTGGACCTTGAATGTCCAGCAGTGGATCATTGTGTGTATGTGAATGAGTGATGTCCTCATCATCCTCCCCCTCTTGAATTGGAGTCGTTCTCGACACCAACTCATCTTCGTCTCCCAAGTATGGCTTCAAATCTGAAATGTTAAAAGTGGGACTAACCCCAAATTCGGGGGGTAACTCAAGCTTATATGCATTATCATTAATCTTCTCAACAATTTTAAATGGACCATCAGCTCTAGGCATCAACTTAGACTTTCTCAAATCTGGAAATCTATCCTTTCTCAAGTGCAACCAAACCAAATCACCCGGTTCAAGCTTCACTTCTTGTCTACCTTTACTACCAGCAATTCTATACTTTTCAGTCATTTTTTCAATGTTGTGCTTAGTTGTTTCATGCATTTGCAAAATAAAATCAGCATGTTCCTTAGCATCAACATGAATTCTATCACTAGTAGGTTGAGGCAAAATATCAATTGGAGCACGGGGATGGAATCCATACACTACCTGAAAAGGACTTACCTTGGTGGTAGAATGTGTTGCCCGATTGTAAGCAAACTCCACATGAGACAAACATTCTTCCCACATCTTCAAATTTTTCTTCAGAATAGCTCTCAACATGGCACCCAAAGTGCGGTTAACTACCTCTGTTTGCCCATCGGTTTGTGGGTGACAAGTTGTAGAAAACAACAGTTTTGTACCCAACTTATTCCATAGAGTGCGCCAAAAGTGACTCAAAAATTTAGCGTCACGATCTGAAACAATAGTAGAAGGCATACCATGCAAATGAACAATCTCTTGGAAAAAGAGGTCAGCAATATGAATAGCATCATCACTTTTATGACATGGTATAAAGTGTGCCATCTTAGAAAATCGATCCACCACAACAAAAATGCTATCCCTCCCCCTCTTAGTCTTAGGCAATCCCAAAACAAAATCTATAGAAATATCTGCCCAAGGAATAGAAGGAACAGGAAGAGGCATATACAAACCATGTGGATTCAAGCGAGACTTAGCTTTTTGACATGTGGTACAGCGTGCCACGAATCGCTCAACATCTCTCTTCATCTTTGGCCAAAAGAAGTGTGTGGCCAAAACATCCTCCGTCTTCTTAGCACCAAAATGTCCCATCAACCCTCCTCCATGCGCTTCCTGCATCAACAAAAGACGAACGGATCCTACTGGAATGCATAGGCGGTTAGCTCTAAATACAAAACCATTATTGACCACAAACTTGTTCCATGAACGTCCCCCTTTGCAATTCAGCAACACATCTTTAAAATCAGGATCAAGCGCATATTATTCTTTTATTGTTTCAAGTCCAAAAATTCTGCATTCAAGTTGGGACAGCAAAGTGTATCGCCTAGACAAAGCATCTGCAATCACATTTCCTTCCCTTTCTTATGTTTGAAAACATAAGGAAAAGATTCAATAAATTCAACCCACTTAGCATGTCTACGATTCAGATTATGTTGTGAACGAAGATACTTAAGCGATTCATGATCCGAATGAATAACAAACTCTTTAGGCCACAAATAATGATGCCACGTCTCTAAAGAATGTACAAGAGCATACAATTCCTTATCATACGGGGAGTAATTCAAAACAGGGCTATGCAATTTTTCGCTAAAGTATGCAATGGGCTTACCATCTTGCATCAAAACACCTCCAATGCCAACTCCACTAGCATCACATTCTAACTCAAAAGTCTTACCAAAATTTGGAAGTTGCAGCAATGGTGCGTGTGTAAGCTTGTCCTTCAAAGTGTCTAAGGACGCCTCTTGTGCCCTTCCCCAATGAAACACCACACCCTTCTTTGTCAACTCGTGTAAAGGGGCAGCAATGGTGCTGAAATCCTTGACGAAGCAGCGGTAAAATCCTACAAGACCAAGAAAACTCCTCACCTGTGTGATGGATTGGGGAACCGGCCAGCTCTTAATGGCTTCAATCTTTGCCTCATCCACCTCAATTCCCTGTGGAGTAACAACATAGCCAAGAAAAGAGACTCGATCTGTGCAAAAGATGCACTTCTCAAGGTTACCAAATAAACGTGCCTCGCGTAAAGCATTAAAAACAGCACGTAAGTGATCCATATGTTCATCCAAAGACTTGCTATAAATTAAGATATCATCAAAATAAACTACCACAAATCGACCAATGAAAGCTCTTAAAACCTCATTCATTAGGCGCATGAATGTACTAGGTGCATTAGTCAACCCAAAAGGCATTACTAACCATTCATACAATCTGAATTTAGTTTTGAAAGCTGTTTTCCATTCATCTCCAAGTTTCATTCTAATTTGGTGGTAGCCACTACGCAAATCAATCTTTGTGAAAATTACAGAGCCACATAATTCATCAAGCATGTCATCAAGCCTAGGAATAGGGTGACGATATCGAATGGTAATATTATTAATGGCTCTACAATCAACACACATACGCCAAGAACCATCTTTCTTAGGAACCAAAATTACAGAAACGGCGCAAGGGCTAAGGCTTTCACGTACGTACCCACGGTCCAAAAGCTCTTGTACTTGCCGCTGAATTTCCTTAGTCTCCTCGGGGTTGGTTCGATAAGCAGCGCGGTTTGGCAATGATGCTCCCGGAATCAAATCAATCTGATGCTCTATCCCTCTTATAGGTGGAAGCTCTGGGGGTATCTCAGCTGGAAAAATGTCCTCATACTCCTGCAAAAGGTTAATGACAGCAGGCGGTACCAAGCTAACATCATCATCAAGAGAAAACAAGGTTCGTTTGCAAACCAAAGTATAGCATACATCGTCATCAGAAATTTCAGCAAGGTCACTTTTTCTTGCAAGCATAACAGCACCCTTCAATTTAATTCCCTGAGCCTGAACATTAGGTGCTAACTTCTCCTGTTTAGGTGGGTAAATAGAATTTGCTACTTGCTGATTTTCATATTTAACCTCATGCAAACTAGCAGTTCGTGCTTTATCATGTTGTACAATTTCAGCTGGGGTCAAGGGAACCAAAGTAATTTTCTTTCCTTTATGCACAAAAGTGTATGTATTACTTCTACCATGGTGTATAGCATCTTTATCAAATTCTCAAGGACGACCCAATAAAAGTGAACAAGCTTCCATAGGTACTACATCACAATCAACATAATCAACATAGGTACCAATGGAAAAAGAGACTCTGCAAGTTTGTGTTACCTTAGCTTTACCTGAATCATTCAACCACTGAATATGGTACGGATGGGGGTGTGGTCGTGTGGTCAAGCCAAGCTTCTTGACCAAATCTGTACTCACCAAGTTATTGCAGCTACCTCCATCAATGATGACACGTGCTCGTCGATTGTTGATTACGAAGAAAATCTGGAATAAATTGTGGCGTTGTAGCTTCTCAGGTTGTTGTATCTGTGCGCTAAGCACTCGCTGCACAATGATGTTCATGTAAGCGGCCGTGTCATCGCTACCAAAGACTTCGCCGTCCTCCTGAACAGCTTGTTCTTGATCCTCATCATCTTCAATGTCAGAGGTGCTGATGTACTCATCGTCTGTAGCAATGTATGCTCGCTGACTAGGGCACTCTCGCTGCATATGCCCAAATCCATGGCAGCGGTGGCACTGAACGCCAGGAGTGCGTCCCGTTGAGGCGACAGAGGATGCACTCTTCAAAGGTTCCTGCACAGAATTTTTACCTGAATCGGAAGGTCGTGGAGAAGACGATTTGACTCCAGACTTATCCTTGCTCGCGGTTGGTTGCATCCGATAGGAAGATGCCTTGGGAAGCCCCAAAGATCACGGTGTGTATGTGGTGCCAACCTTGTTCTTGCCCTGCAAGTCACGCCCCTGCAACTCCTTCTCTGCAAGCATAGCAAACTGAAACAACTGGTTGACAGTGTTAAATTCCTTATAATCAACTATGTCCTGAATTTCACGCCTAAAACCCGAATAAAAACGAACAATAGAATCCTCAGGCCCTCCACTATGCCACAACGCATCAATCCTTTTTGAAGGTCACCATAGTAATCCTGCACAGCTTTATCTCCCTGTTCTAAATGCATCAGTTTCTTACGGAGGTCTCTATGATATGATGGTGGCACAAATCTATCACGCATAGCAACCTTAAGCTCTTCCCAGGTACTAGGTGTCGCATTGTCTGCAGCTAAACCAGTCTACCAAATGATAGCAAAATCTGTAAACTCACTAGTGGCTTGTCTAACTCTATGTTCCTCAGGCACTAGGTGGGAACTAAATTTCTGCTCGACTATCATCTCCCAATCAAGGTATCCCTCAGCATCATAATGGCCCGAAAAGGAGGGTATTTTAAATTTAACCTTAGCATAAGGATCATCGGAAGCACGATTATGATTACCTTGGTGGCGGTTGAAGTGTTGAGCGCCACCCATACCTGTGGCGTTTGTGCATAGACGATGGCGTAATCTGTTTTGTCTTGTTGCTGCTTGATCAACATTACCATCGGTGTCATATACTATATCATCGTGTCCTCCGGTGTTGCTGCCATCATGGACTTCTTGGACGGGTGGCGGCTGCACTCCCAAGGCAGCTACCATGTCGGTTAGTGCAGACAAACGTTTGTCCAATCTCTCAAGGGTGTTGCCGAGCTTGAGATCAATGAGCGCGTCGGTGACAGCTTTGGCTATTGCCTCAGTCATCTCCCTCTGAGCATTATCTACAACATATTGTAGTTGGTCTTGGCTGACGCACTCCGACCAGTCTTTGGGCGCCGTATTCTCTCCGTCACCTGGCATTGTAGACACAAAATAGAAACAAACAGTGAAAGTTATCCCTAATAATCTACTACGTAGGTGGAGTAGTGCCTCTCAAGATCGCAGCAAAAAGGAAACCCCTTCTCAAGCTCTTACAAGGTTCTTACCAGCAAGGTCAAGGATACCTGGAAGACGTAGCACTGCGATTACAGGGATCAAAACTTATACTGTCCAGAAGAAGTATGTGGAGTTAAGGCAGGCAGGCCAAATATGTGAGTGGAACACAATTCAAAAACAGAAAGTAATGCTGAATTATAGTCCCAAATACTTGCTCTCGTTGCTGGTCTAACGTGTTCCAAATACCAGATGTGTGATAACAAAATGGAGAAACAAGTATGATGGATAGCAAGAGTGATAGGAAACCAACACAAGATAGCACACGCCCACAATTATAACAAATTGTCTCCTCTATGTGCTCCTCTAAATATTGTTCCTCTTTTGTCCCTCTCAATTTTTCTATTTTTTGGGCTATCGTTGTTTTTTTGGGAATCTTTGACTTTTTCTTTTTATTTTTTTGATATTTTTTCTTCACTTAGGAGCACACAAGAAGTAACCACAAAAAATTTGAGCTGAAACAAGTGAAAGACGTGGCCTGTGGAAAATTCAGAAGATGGGTCCAAAATTGAGGAAAAGCTTGTGACCACGAAAAGAGGATCTTGTGACCAGTTTTTGACCAAAATAAAATTTTTGAACTCCAGCAAAGCTGGGGATGGTCGGATCCGAAATTTTTTCTGATTGATTTTGATATCTGGAACGTCGAAATCCGAGTTCGTACGCGAAAACTGGACCAGTTTCAAGTTTGGACTCCGAAATAGAGGACAAAACTGGAACAATGCGTACAAAAGTGGTCACGGTGGCTAGGGTTTGAAGGAAACGGTGGGAAAAACACACGAACTGGACTCTAAAACGACCTAAGCCGCAACAAGACCTTGATCAGGACACAAACTCAACACGACGGAATCTGAAAAGAATTATGCAAAAGGCTAAACATGGTTTCTGGGATAGGGAAACACTAATTTTTTTTGGCTTTTTTGTGGACTCTAGGACAAAGGCGAAATCAAACTAAACTAGGGTAAAATTGAACATAACGGTATACCTGAAGCTCTGATACCAATTGATGTGAACTAGGGTTCCCGATCTTCCGAAAGGTTCTGATATCTCTCGATTTGGTGGAGTCACGACACAATTCGATCCGGCTTCCGAACAACTCAGCTCTGAACCCCGCAATCGCAGCACCACGACCCCTCTGGTTATCGACCGATGTTGCACGGTCGACCTCGCCAAGAAGGCTAAGTCCTTGCCTGCGAATCAAGAACACACGCAAGAACAAAAAGGAATGCAACCAAATTGCAGATGAATGATTAATCTCATAAAGTTGGGGTCTCACAAACCGACAGCGGCGGCGAAACTGTTGTCAACAGAATAATCTAAGCAAAACCCAACCCTAATGTAGGCAGCGACTACTTATTATATAACCTAAGGGACATCCAAGGACCCCTATTCACGTCCCTGGGGAGTGCCGACACGTTACAAGGCCCAAACGGCCCAAAAGACGGCGACACAGCGTCTTGACAGATTCTGGACGGTGACTTGTTTCGATGATTCCCGTTGATTCCAAATAGCTTTTGACGTGGGACCACTTGGGTTGGCTTCCTTAGCAAATAAGCTTTCCATCCATATATGGATCATCGAAAACGGAGTCCGGATGCGTCCTGGGTGACCAGTTTAAGGCAGACTGGTCCTGGATTCCGAGGTGGACTCGAACTTGATTTGGTTTGGTCCTCCATCTTTATCCGGGCGCCCTCGCTGGTCCTCCACGCCTCCAAGCCCTCCTCCATGTGTCTCCTGGACCTCTCCTTCATACCTAAGCACAATATAATCATTAGGTAGCAATCTATTCTCAGAATCATATAAAGAGTTACTTAGGAACGAGCTCACCTCTAAATTTAATTGACGCGCGCGAGCTCTAGTGATTGGACCTTGAATGTCCAGCAGTGGATCATTGTGTGTATGTGAAGGAGTGATGTCCTCATCAGAACAGCTCTCCGATAGTTCATGTGATCGTCAAGTAGGATTGTAAATCAAATTTTCATGAATAAAAACACTATAGAACTTATGTATGATGCCTCAATAAGGTTTGACGTACGAACCTTGTAGATGGCAATGTAACTTTTGTCTTAACAAAATAACAATGCTAGTTAATATTTCTAATGGCTTGGAAGTTGAATCTAAAGTGAAAACCAGTTAAGAATGGGTCAGTTTTTAATCTGAAAAACAGTTTGACAACACCAAGTTCATGAATTTATTCGGTGAAATTTAGTTATGTAGGGATATTATGTTTTAGCTTCCTTAGATAGCCCTATGTCCCCTCTTGCGAGTAGTGTAGATGGTTGGGTTTGAACTTCACTGGATTAACTTTTACACGTGCTTCAAATTTCGTGCACGCATGTAGCTTCGGGTTACCGGGCTTTCGGTGTGTGGTCACCGTGCCCTATGTGCACCGTGGCCACTCGACCGGGTCACGAATGAGGGGAAGGGTTGGCCAAGGCTGCCCTTGGCTTGGCCATGGCTGGCTTGCAGCCTGGCCGCTGCGGGATGCTGCCGCGCGGGCCGCTGTAGCTCGCCCTGTTGCCTCGCTGCCCTGCTCCACTCTACACTGCCCTACTCTGCTCTACGCTGCCCTACCGACCAGCTGTGGGCCTGGTGCCACAGGCGACCACTGTCCTCACTGCTCTGGTGCCCTGCCTAGCGCTGCTGCCGCCTCTGACTCACCCGACCCTTCGTTGCTGCACCGTGTCCCCCCTACTTGGCTCGTGTCACGACGCTGTGGCCGCCGCCGTCTTGACGTCGCGTCCGCCTGCACCGTGTCTTCCCCCTCTCCTTGTACGGTGCTATCGGCTAGCCATTTATGGCACTACATGCGCACGTTCCTCGATCCGCAGCGTGCGCGACTGCGTCTACCAGCCTCGTCACGTCACGCGTGGACGAGCCATGCCCTGTCCATCTTTTCCCTCTCTCCTTTGTCCGCCATGGCCGATGGGGACACTCCATTGATTTGGTAGAGAGGGATCGCTAACGTCCAATTCACCACACCCACGGCTCCGTAGTGAAGTCATCCAACTGACCGGCCCTACCCCACCTCGAGCCATGCCCCACTAAGCTCTAATTTTGGAGCGTTGCCCTGCCATCGTGTCGTTAAGGCCAAACCACTCATCACCGTGGGCAGCTCCTCACCAAGAGAAAGTCATGTGAAGGCAACAAAGAGAATATTGAGGTACTTAAAGCATACACAAGATGTTGGATTATGGTATCCCAAAGGTGCAAGCTTTGAGCTAGTTGGATATTCGGATTCCGACTATGCCGGTGACAAAGTGGAGAGAAAGAGCACTTCCGGGACTTGTCAATTATTGGGAAGATCACTTGTCTCATGGTCATCCAAGAAGCAAAATAGTATTGCACTATCTACCGCCGAGGCCGAATACATCGCCGCAGGTTGTTGTTGTGCACAAATCTTGTGGATGAAGGCAACATTGAAAGATTTTGGAATCAACTTCAATAATGTACCATTGTTATGTGACAATGAAAGTGTCATGAAGCTAACCAACAATCCGGTTCAACATCAAAGAACAAAGCATATTGATGTTCGCCATCACTTTATTAGAGATCATCAACTAAAGGGTGACATTGCTATTGAGAGTGTAGGCACCGAAGATCAATTAGCCGATCTATTCACCAAGCCACTTGATGAGAAGAGATTTCACAAGCTAAAGAATGAGTTGAACATACTTGACTTCTCCAACATGAGTTGATGCACCTCCATGATATGACATGCCTTTCCTTCGAGCCCCAAGGTACAATTGGTTGACATGTCATACATTCTATACTAAGGACATGTTTAGTGCATCTAGTCATGATTTCTTATGTTCTAGGCTCATTCATGAAAATCAAATGAATTTGAAGGTTATATAGTGCCACTATTGTTTCTTTGCTATGTATGATCTAGTGGTAGCATATAACTTGTTTAAGTAGCTTGTGATCCTAAGTGTTTGATCTAGATCACTTGTCTAAATATTTGCTTCAACATGGTGCATGATAACCCTTCTAGTGAGGTGTGAAGAATCTTGCCCTTGGATCAAACCGAAGCATTTTATTCATGCAAGCAATCTAGGCTGAATCACAAACTTGATCCTCACCCCATAACATGACATGATATTCTATCTAAAATTGGTCCCTTGTGGTCATTGGTGCCAAAGGGGGAGAAAATATTGTTCACAAAGATAGATTCTAAAAGGGGAGAAAATCTAAAGGGGAGAATTGATAAAAGAAGGGGATCAACTAAATTAAAATTTTGAGCACACAAGTAGGGGGAGCAAGCTCTTAAGCATGATTGTTGCATTTTCATGTGCACATCATATGTTTGTTGCATTGTAATGCATTCTTTTCTCTAATACCTTGCTTGTGTGGTGATTTGCTAAATTGAATGATGTATTAAGGTACTAGCATGAATAGGAAGTAGTTAGATTTTTTTTCTTGCTTCATGTTTTTCAAAGTGGTACTAGAGCCTTGCTTATAATGTTGATCTCACAAGGTTTATAGTTATATTTGTGCTTTTCCAAGTGGTATCTAACTACACAAGGTGCTAAGATGGTGTTTATCGCTACTCCGATGGTATCACGCTTCAAAGGTCTATAATCTAAAACACTTAGCACCTATTGGTAGTCAATGCTCCTATTTTTACCTATCTAAACATGTATGCTTCCTAAATCCAAACATATAGCATACATGTAGGGGGGGCATTGCTATCAATTTGAATTCATGATCACTTGTCCATACTTCTTACACATGGTAACACATTTGGGCAATGTGACATGAAGTCAATCAAAATTTTATCATAATATTTTTGTGAAAGGTTTGTCACCAATTACCAACAAGGGGGAGATTGAAAGTCCTATGTTTGGTGTTGGTAATTAGTGACAATGCCTAAGTACTAATCCTATGCCTAAGTTGTATATAGCATATGAGGATTAGTACATTCCAAGGTTGGTGGCAAGATGGACATGGTGATCATAATGGCCACACTTGGATTTGGACGCAACCCTACGTGATCAAGCCAAAGGTATATGCTTAAGGGTTGTGTTTTAGTAACCAAGACACCTAGTGGGTGTGGTTACATTATAGGATAGATAGCCATACTATAAAGAGGGGAATGACGCGGCTATTGAACTCCTAAGTGCCTCTAGGTGTGCATTTCATAATCATATGCATTTGGATAGAACTAATAACATCTCGAAAAATGATTGTGAAAATGCTAACACACTCACACATGACGTGATCACTTGGTGGTGTTAGCACATTTGTGATGGCGTTGGAGTTTGAGCGGTAGAGAGGGTTTGGGATCCTCTCTCCCTCCCGCCAAGCTTGCGAGGCGGGATTCGGGCGTTTTCGAGGAATTGAAACGCCTATTTTTCTTTACGCCAATGTCTAGATTTGGAGGCGTTGTCACATGTTGTTTCACGAGCTAAAGCATGTGCTAAAGTGACACACATACTTAGTCTAGCTCATATGTGAAAGGGTGAATCAAACGGAGGCGAACGGGGGTCACAGTGGTGACCGGACGCTGGACCGGACGCGGTCTCTGTTTGACCGGACGCGTCCAGTTAGTGCTCAAGGTTTGCGCGTGTGTTGGTCTTCTGATCGGACGCGGTGGCGCGTCCGGTCACGGTCGACCGGACGCGTCTAGTCGTGGTGGGAGCTTGCTGGACTCTAACCGGACGCCGGGTGTAACGCGTCCGGTCAGTTCTGCAGCGCGTCCGGTCAGCGCGACTACTGCTGAATCTTGTGCCTAACGGCTCTATTCGAAGGGGTACATCTATAAATACTCGTTGGTCGGCTCAAGGCTCTCTCTTGCATTCTTTGACATACTTGTGAGCACTTTGAGCTAAGCAACTCCCCTCCCACTCATCTCTCTTGCTTCTTTGCATATTCGAAGTGAGATTGAGTGATCCAAGTGCATTTGTATTGTGAGATTGCATCTAGTTGGCACTTGGTGGTTGATTTGCTGCGGGATTCTTGTTTCTCTTGGTGGTTGCCGCCACCTAGATGGCTTCGAGTAGCTTGGAGGCGTTGGCAAGAGTTGGCGATTGTTCTTGGCCACCTCCGATGATTGTGAGGGGTTTGTGCCTACCTCGGCGAAGTGCCAAAGGCAACGTTAGTGGATTGCTCATGTCATTTGCAACCTTTTGCCATTTGGTAGGTTCTTGTGGCGCCTTTTGAGAGGCTCGATGTGTGACCGATTAGCCACCGAACCACGTGGTGAAGAGGGACACAACGGGGACTAGCGTACTGGCAAGCATGTGAACCTCGGGATCAATCTTGTGTCATCACTTTCTTATTGTGACTAATCGATCCCTGTGATTGTGTATTGTGGAATTCATCGCTTGATCATATTGATTGGTTGGCTCAATTCTTCACCCCTCGGTGACACCCTCCTAACTCTCTCTTGTATTAATTTCTTAGTTACCTTGCTAGCTTGTTAGTGTAGCTAGTTAGCTTTAGTTGTAGCTAAGTTGTGCAGTTTAACTTGTGCGGTTGAGTGTAAATTTACTAGAATTGTGAATTCGTTAGGTGGCTTGCAAACACCCCGTAGGCTAAGCAAAACTCGCATCTCGCTATTTGTTATATTCATAAACTTGTTTAGCTTGTCTTTGTAGAAATTTTTAAAAGGTTATTCACCCCCTCTAGCTATCAAGACCTTTCAGTGGGAAGACTTGTTACTCTCTTGTCGTGGGTTCCGGCTCTTTCTGGACCGACTGATTGAAGGCGGGGATAGGTGGAGATCTAAGCACCACATTGAGACCAGGTCTCAAGCATAGGGGCTTGGAGTCCAAGTTTAGACAGGGACCTAGACCCCTCGACAGGAGTGGAATGGGTTGGTCTTGCTTGTGCCTGGGGTACGAGTGAGATGTGTGTTTTTCGGGGTACCTAGCTGGGCACATTGATTCACGAATCGCCGTTTCTACATGACGGTATGACTTGACTATGGTCTGGCACCGTAGTAAGAATTGGAATATGAAAGATGGTAAAAGAATACCGATTGCTTAACCCTTGCTTGAAAGTAGATCAGGTGCTTACGTAGAATGTTGGATAATGAACTAATCATGACTGCTAATAATCTAAGCAAATAAGGACCCACTCTTAGTATTGCTTTCCGCAAACAAGAAACCCACAAGCCATAAAGCCTATCATATTCCTTGAGTCAAGAAATATATTCCCTAGTCGGGTAAGTCTTGTAAGTACATTGTGTACTCAGGGTTTATTTACCCTTGTTGCAGGTGCCATTTGAGAAGCTAGCTCTTGTGTGGAGGATTCTTCTGGTGGGCACAGACGGATCCTTGTACCACTTTGATAGATGTTTATTTATTCTGCTGTTTAATTATCGCACTCTGAACTCTGATATTGTAATGAAGAATTTCTAAGACTTCATGTTGTATGTAATGGACTAATTATTGTAAGCTTGTACTCGTTGCATCCTGGATGTTAAATGTGGAGTGTTTTGAGTTCTCTGTAACACCCTAGGTGTTAAGCATGCATTAGCATTTGCAAATTATTAGCATAATCATCATTATGCATTCATAAGCATCACATGAAATATAGACTTCAAACAGTTTTTCGAAACATGCATGTTGCGATGTTTTGTTTCAATAGCTTTAATGTCATGTTGATGCTTGACATGCCTTGTATGTGCTTGTTTTAGTAAATAAACAACATAGAAGTGCTTAGTAAATAAATTGAAGCAAGTTTGGTATTCAAAATTTCCTCAAAATTTGCTTTTAAAAATAACCTAGAAAATGGGATTTTGATTTAAATGAACTTTAAATCTCTATTTCAAAATCTAGTTGGAATTTCAACATGAACCCTAAAGCAATGTTGTAGAGAATAAAATTTTGGACAACTTGTATTTTTGGGTCACCTTTTGAAAATGAATTTTTGGTGCTCAAAATGGGAGATTTGGGGCTGTTTATTTAAAAATTTAAAGAAAAATCGTTTTCTTTGGTTAACGGGCTACCCGCCTCCCTTTCCGGCCCACGGCCGAAGCGGCCTGGCCTGCCTCCGCTCGCCCCCTCCCACGCATCGCGCACCCGCGCCCTGACCGCAGTAGAGGCCCGCCGCCGCGTGGACGCCATGCGCCGGCAACGGTGAGCACCTGGCCATCCGATGGCCCCCGCACCCCGCGCTTGCCTTCACCTACGCCCCGCCTCGCCCTGTCTAGCTCGCTCACTCCTCCTCCGCTCCCTCCTCTCGCCAGCAGCAGCAGAGCACGCATGCTCGCCTCCGCCACTTCACGCGCGCGCTCGCCGAAGTTGGCCGTCCCGGCCACCCACGCTCCCCACCAGCCGCTACCTCCTGCACCGAGCACCGCCTCCACCTCGCGCACCCCACGCTCGCCTCGGTAAGCCATGATGGGGTTCCCTTCGATAAGAATCGCTCACCAGAGCACGATTGAGCTCACCGGAGAAGCTCCGCTCCGTGGACTCCTCCTCTCCACTCCACCTCCCGCCCTCTTTTCACGCGCACAAGCACCCACTGTGCTGCGGTAGCTCCCGGGCACATCCATTTGCCATGCCACGGTCGGGGATGCCCCACTGGCAACCACCTGCGCCGCCGCTCCACCATGCACGGCGGCGACTAGCTTCTCGAGCTCCTTTGGCCACGCCACGGGTACGCTGGGTTCGTGCGAGGGTGGGGAGTCCGCTGGTGACCTTGGCCTGGCCGGAGACCTCGCCGTCGGCGAGATCTCGCCGGTCAGCGCCGCCCTGGCTCGGCCTGACTGACGGGTGGGGTCTCCTTGGCCCGAGGGCATGCCTGTCTATCTCTTTGTGTTGATCCAGGGTGAAGGAGCGGGGTGGGCATAGCAATTATAGCCATGTGAATTTTCGGATTTAAAAGAAAACAATTTCCAAAAATTATGAAAAAGCTTTAAAAATTCATATCTTGAGAAATGTTGCTCCAAAATTGTTGAAACAAATTTTGCTAGACTCCTTACGAATAGATCTACAATTTAAAAATATTACATGTCAAATTTGTGATACTTTTATATAGGGCTTTATTTAATTCTTGTAAATGTTGTTTTCTTGGAAAATGCCTAGTAAATACAATAGAGGTCAGAAAAATGTGAAACTTATTTTGTTAGTCTACTAATGTGATGCACCTCATATGGAAAATATGTGTCATGCATGTTCTATAGAAAAATATAGCTATCTATTTTTGGTGCATTTAATTGCTTTTTCTTGTAAAAATTCTAGAGCTAAAAATATGAATAAAACATGTATGTGAAACTTTTTGTAGATCATGGGAAAAATACTAAATCTATTGTTTGGTACTTTTCATAGTACAAAGTATTTTTATGCTCATTTATCCACCATAGCTTGTCATTTTTGTGTAGGCTGTTTTACTTATTCAAATGCCATGAAAATTTTATGGTAGTCTACTTATAGTATGATAAGGCTACTGTATCTTTGAAGCACCTTGAATTGCTGATGTGACTTGGCATGGTAGGTTAGTATTGTGGTGTTAGCATTAGTATCATCTGTGTGTGGCTTTACGATAATTAGGGTGTATAGTGGTAGTTAGTAATAGAAGAGAATGCAGTAGATGACATGTACTTGTGGTACATGTTCTTGGATGATGTTGAGTACCTGGTAGAAGAGTTTTGCACCAACTGGTCAAATAAAGTTAAACATGTTCAGCTGCATTGCATGCAATCATGATCATCATATGCCATCTCACCTGATGCACCAATTGCATATTCACTTATACTAATGCATCATACAGGATCGTAGGAGGAAGTGCAAGTAGCGGTACAAGAGGAGCAAGGAGAGGATCTGCCCGAGTGCATGGACCATCAACCTAGTTCCTTTGAGCGAGGCAAGCCCTGGAGCATCCTAAGTCTCCTACTTTATAAAAGCAATCTTTTATATATGAGTTTTATATATTGTTGCATTAAGTTATAGGAGTTGAATGAAACCGTTGATGCATTTATTACTATCCTTGCCTACCTTATTATATTCTTACCCTGTTAGGTTCAGGGTCGAATAACTACTTAGCCTTGCTTAGACCAGTAGCGATCGGTGATTTTTTGACACCGGCAAATATAGGTGGTTACTGGAATACTTTAGCTGTGGAATGGATGATATCCTGAAAATAACCAAGTGTTGATGAATAACTGAAGACTGGACGAAATAGTTGGCGGCAACCAGACAGGATTCTAGAGTGCTCGTAGTTTTCTGTCTGTGTCGGTTAAGGACCGATCGTTGCTTGTCCCTCTTGTCATGTTGAACGCATGCCTCATATTTAGCTGGCCGAATAAAGTACCTTTCAACCGCAAAGCTAGTGGCATTATTTGGGCCGGGATCTACATGGGTGCGCGTATTGGTGCTGAAGGGGGTATGACAGGGGCACGAAGAGTGGGCCCAAGGGTAGACAAGGCCTGATTCCTAGCAATCTAGTGATCCCTGGGTACGGCGGCCCTAGTTTGTCTCACGACGTTTACCTAGATAGTGTCATTGGTGATCTATAGCTCACTTGTTCGGTGAGTGTGGTTTGTGTGAGGAATAAATCATCAACTGGTTAGGAATTGATTTGAATCGACATCGCTCCTGGATAGTGAACACTTGACTCGAGTTACGACGTTGTGGTAATGATGATGGAACACTGATGGTTATATGGATGATGTTGGAAATGCTAAATCTAAGTTGGTAACTGGATGTTATTGGTTAATCAAGTGATTGCTATAGCCTAGGTGCTTACCTAGATTGATAGATTATAATAAAGATGATGTAAAGTACTTGAATGGTTCATTATGTTAACTTATTGCTCTTTCGTAAATGAGTCAGCTAGTCCACTAAAAGAAAGTCTTGCATAATTCTTGGTGTCACTTTATTCTAATTTAAGATGGATAAGTCTAGTTGAGTACTTTCTCGTACTCAGTGCGTTGTTCCCATTGTTGTTGCAGATGGTCAGATATACTACGGTTATTGCATCAACTGCATGTACCCTGCAATGGGTGACAACTAGGACCAATGGCATGGTCGCTTCGTATGTTTTACCTGATGCTTTTGTTAGACTTGACTATCTTTTGGCACCGTATCTGAACTAAACGTGTGTGTGTGGTTTTAAAACTATTTGCTTCCGCTACTTTCTTATGAACTTGGTTTGTAATAACTTTATGTTTTAAACTCTGATGTATCTCAATGTTGTTGCAAACTTTATGTAATATGTGATTGTGGCTGCTAAACTTGTATGATCTTGGTTTGTATGTTGGTTGGTTTGAAATCATTTGTGGTTTCACGGACTACCGGGTTATACGGGTTTAAGTTGGCTAAATTATCTGCTTCGGCGGGTGATTTTCTTACTTAATTTCGTATAATTGGTCGGTTCTGTTACATTCTCCCATTGGGTGTGCTTGACCGAACTGCTCGAACTAGTTTGCTTTCGAGGTACTTATGTCTAGTGGAAGACAAGTGCCTCCGGGAGCGTGCTATTTCGGGTGGTTCTGCCACAATCAACATCAAAGGAGATGGAGTGAAATGCGCAAGGCAAAGGTATAACCTATAGGGCATTTCATTTCACTGGTCATAGGTGTGTAGAGAAGTTTATGACCAGGTTTAGGATAGATGGCCGTACTATCAACAAGAGGGGCAAACTTATTTGCATATCGATCATCTAGTTCCACTCGAGTGATCTAACTTTGCATCATTGCTAGGATCGAGTGGCGTGGCAAGTTGAGTGGCTAACTCCTTTGGGAAAATATTTGTGAAAATGCAAACACACTTGCACGTGATAGTGAAACACTTGTGGTGTTAGCACATTTGCAAAGGAGAAGTCAAACTGTGAAGAATGGAGGCGAAACTGGGTTCGGGGTGCTGCCCTGGTGGCACCGCGACCCCCTATCCGGTGGCACCACCACCCCTAGGGCGGTGCCCACCTGGCCTCGGTTCTGCGCAGTGAAGAAGGGTGTGGCACCATCGCTAACAGTGTGCACCACCACTGCCTGGGCGCTGCACTGTCAGGTGTTGTTCGGTGCCACCGCCGCTTTTTACCCGAGGCTAGTGAACCTGTGTTGGAGCGAAGGGGGTCACCTCCATGGGCACCATGGGTAGCGTCGTGCCATGTCCGATGCACCACCCCTTTTATCCAGAGAGTGGGTTTTCTGGGGTGTTGGTTGGGTGGTCACTGCCACCCCTATCCGGTGACCTTCTAGCCGTTGGGAAGTGACCATTGTGGGCACCGCCACCCTGTTCAGTGCCAGGCACCGCCGTGTCCGGTGCGAGCAAAAACTAGCAGCTTTGCTCCAACGGCTCTATTTGGCTTGGGGGCTATAAATAGAGGTGGAGCTCGGGCATTTGGCTGGTTGAGCACCCTTGGGACTAAGTGTCCATGCTTGGGGAGTGCTTGGAAGCCCTCTAACTCACTTGTGCTTGCAAGAGTGCGATCCAATTGTGAGTGAGTGATTCTAGTGTGTTGCACCGTGAGGCTGCATCGAGTGGCATTAGGTGATCGAGTTGCAAGCCGGTGGTGCTTATTACTCTTGGAGGTTGCTACCTCCTAGATAGCTTGGTGGTGGTCTCCGTCGAAGCCCGCAAAAAGCTTGTGAGGCGCTATAAAGAAGAGCTTTGTGAGGGGCATTGTGCTCGCCCCGCGGGAGCCGCGAAGAGCAACTCTAATAAAAGCATGTCATTGAGCTACCTCACTTGTGGGTAGGTTCTTGCAGTGTCCAACGTGTGGACGAGGTTCGTGCAACACCTCTTAGCCGCCGAACCACCAACTGTTGGTCGACACAACGGGGACTAACGTATTGGCAAATATGTGAACCTCGGGAAAAAAATCATCGTGTCAACATTGTTCTTCCAGTTGGTTTGCAATCCCCCAACACAAGCTTTGTTCTTACATTTTATACATTGTGCTTGTGTGGTTATTCTTGTGACAAGCTTAGCTTTAGTAGCTTGCTAGTTGCCTTCTTGCTTGTGTAGCATAGAAGTAGCTCCCTTGCGTGGCTAATTTGGTTTGTGTAACCTTGTTAGTCATATTGCTTAGTTGGTTTGCACTCTCTAATTTGGCTTGTGTAGCCTTGTTTTTGAGCATTGCTAGTGAGCTTAGGTGCTTTGTGTTTTTGCATCACTAGTTGTGTAGGAGCTCCCTCGGTTGGCAAAGTACTAGTTGCATAGGTTTGTGTGACCATGCAAGCTAGATTAGTTAAGTGAGCTCTAGCTAGCCTGACACCTTTGTTGCCTAATTAGGATCCTTTTAAGGTACTTGTGAACTTAGATAGAGAGGTGTAGTCTTGGCTACACCGATAGTTTTAATTCTGCGCTTGTATCGGTTAGCTGGCATGATTAAGTTTTAGAAAGGACTATTCTCCCCCCTCTAGTCTGCCATCTCGACCCTACAGGCACACAGACCTCTGACGTAAGGACATCACAATGGGATGTTGTGGCAGAACTGCCTGAATTAACACACTTTTAGAGGCACTGTCTTCCACTAGACACTAAGCACCCTAAAAGTGAGCCAAGTCAAGCAGTTCTGTCGAGCACACCCAACGGGAGAACTCGAAGCGTTCCACAATTTTACACCCGGGATCCAATAATGAGTACAAGCTTACAATACTTAATCCATTTCATACAACAAGGGTCTCAGAAATTCTTTATTACGGTACCAAAGTTCAGAGTGCAGTAAATTAAATAGTGGAAATAAACAACATCTAGCGAAGCGGTATAAGGATATATCATATCCATGCCCGGTCACCATTTCCTTTTCCATCATTTCATCATGAATGTAATAATAATAATAACCATCTATTATGAGTAACGACAGGTTACTCACGCTACCGATAAACCTAAGCAAAGCAGCTACACGAACTTGTACTAGTAAGACTCATGGGTAGATATAGATATATGCATGTGGGTATCATAAAATTCCTGTAACATAAATGCACAACATATATATAATGATTTGCAAAAATAAGGGTTATGCACCGGAGCTTGCCTTGGGCAGGCGGGGTGTCAGTGAAGTCAGTCAGTGATGGCTCCGGGATCTCCTCCGGTACGAGAATCTCCTCCTCGTACTCCTCGACAATCTCCTCGTACTCCTGATCTCCTACGGTGACGAACTCCACCAACTTGTTCTCTACATGCATGCGATGATGATGATGCAACAATTTAGTATTTAGGCAACAACAACTCTTAAAATTAGACACATAAACTATACTAACAAGATAGCTCTAATGGCCAAGCTATTAACTATCTATCACCCTTGTCAAACTAAAATTAAGCTTACCACCAAGTGTTTTATTTATAAATCACTACTATGTTCTCATTCCTTTTAATTGTTAAAATATATATAGCTACATACCTAACAGTCTTGTTTAGGGCTATAAAATTTACATCAAGTACATAATAGCTCCAAGAACCTACTATAAAATTCTCAAGATCACCGCTATCATGGTTTTACCACAAAAATTCTTACAAATACTACCTTCGTAAAATTAAGCATTCTTGATTAATTTGATGGTTCCTAAAGTCAACATATATATAAGCACAACTAATTATACTGACAAATAGAGCCTAATTCCACGAGTCTAACAAAATTTATTTCATGATTTTAGGACACCTACATGATTTATTATAACACACCAAATATAATGTCAAAACCAATTTAGAAAACATTTCTTAATTTGCTAGAAAAGGAAAAATGACTTTCCCCGACGTGGCCCACCAGCGCAACTCCCCCGGCCCAGAGCGCTACTCGGCCTTCCCGCGCGCGTGAGCGACAGGCGGCCCACACACGGCCGATGCGGGAAAAGCCCGTAGGCGCGCTGGCACTCTTGCAAAAGAGTCCTTGTACTTCAGCAAAAACTCGTGACTCCTATACGCCCTATTCCCGCAGTCAGCCACTATGCACAAAAACCCTCGTACAAACTCGTCTTCACAACCGGTCGGTCCCCGACGCCACGAGCTCGCCGGAGCAGCACCGGCCTGCATTGTCTGGCCACGCCAGCCACCTCAGGCTCCCACCGGCCCAGATAACGGGCCGACCAGCATCTACGGCCTAAGTGCCTACCCTAGGCGGAGGCACAGGAGCAGCGGAGCTCGCGGGACCGGTGACCACGACGAGCGGCCATGGGCGGCGGTGGCGCGACCGTTCCGGCCACCCAAGTCCACCGCGAAGCCAATTGGCGAGCGCTAGAGCATCTAAGGCATACCTAGGACCTGGCCGCAGCACTCGTTGAAGCTGTAGAGCGACAGAGGAGGCTGGCCACATGCGACCCGAGAGTTGCGGCGGCGCACCGTGGCAGCACAATCGCGTCAGTCGCGCCCAGGTGGCGGTAGCGATCCGGTAAGGGTGCGCGGGGTGAAGGTAAAGTGGGGGCGATGCTTGCGGTGTAGCCAATTGAACGCGAGCGGAATGGGATGGTCGGCTGCTCTCGACTCAAGCCGATGCGGCTTTATTGGCCCGACGGCGAGCAACGCCAAAATTGGTGCTCGGCCAGACACCAGTCAAGGCGGTGCGGGGCCGGAAGGCTAGACGACCTGCAGGCGGAGCCCTAGATGGGTCGACGCGGACGATGGAGCCTTCTCCACGCCAAATTGATGGCGTGGCTCCAGTGGTCAAAATGGCAGAGGAAATGGCCGGTTCGGTTAGGTGCATCCCTGCCCCAAGCGAGACGTGGTTGCCGGTCTAGGCCGCGTGCTCGACGGGCGCAGAGTACACGGAACAGCGGGCAGTGACGCTGTAACAGAACCGCCCAATTATACGAGATTAAGTAAGAAAATCATCCAACGGACGGACAATTTACCAAACTTAAGCCCGTATAACCCGGTAGTCCGTGAAATCTCGACGGATTTCAAACCATTTCTCATCACAGCCAAGATCGTAATAAGTTCAGCGATTACCTTCATAAGTTACACAGTAGTTTGCGGCACAAAATACATCGGAGTTTAAACATAGTTATTACAAACCAGTTTCAAATAAAGTAGCGGAAGCATTAGTTCAAAGCACACACACACGCACAACTTTCCAAAATAAAGTGCCAGCTCGCGATCATCTCCCACAAAAGCATCAGGCGAGGAGTAGTGAGTGACCATTGCCCATGGTCCTAGGCTTCGCCCATCGCAGGGTAGAGACAGTTGATACAATAACCATAGTACATCTGTCCATCTGCAACAAGTGGGAACAAAGCCCTGAGTACGAGAAGGTACTCAGCTAGACTTACCCGACAGAACCAAAACAAAAAGACTCCAAGGATCATGATAGGCTTTTTGGTGGGGTAGCTGACTCATTTGCAAGAAAAGCATTTTTAGCTTATCAAATCATTTACAAAAGCATGTCATGTTTTAATTCTTTATTCTCCTGTCAACTATGTTTGCACTTTATGCTGGAGTAACCATGTAATTAAGCAAGCAAGGATTACCATTGATAATTTACCATAGTTACCATGTCATTTCCTCATAACTATCCAAGTGTTGCATCCATATTACTACGATGAAGTAACTCAAGTCAAGTGTTCACTATCCAGTGAACGATGGCGATTCGAATCGATTATTGACCAGCTGGTAATTTATTCCTCACACAAACCTCACTCACCCGCTAAAGTGAGGTATTGGTCACCGAGTCAACCATTCAGGTAAAGTCGCGAGCTTGCCAGGAACCACATGTACCCGGGGGCCGCCCGACTGCTCTTTGGCCTTATCGTCGCGCCCCCGTTTCCTGCCACTACTGCTCCGGTACAGTGCGTTGCGGGCAATCTACTCGGCCCGAATAATCTCCCGGCTTCGCGGTCGAAAGGTACTTTATCCGGCCAGCTAAATGTGAGGCATGCGTTCAACATGACCCGAGGCCCGACATCGGACGGTCCTTAATCGACACAGACGGAAGGCACTACAGTCCAGAACCCTGCAAGCTTCCGCCCGGTCTCATATTCACTTCCACACTTAGTTATTCTCACATGACATTTCTTTCACATAAAACCAGGTAATCCCCTATAGCTCGCGGATGACAGGCAATCACCCGACTTCTACCGGTCTAAGCAAGCTAAGCAAGTATTGACCGTGGACACCAGGGTGACAAGGATCGGGTAAAACAAGGTGGAAACAAGGTATAATGCAACAACGTTTGCAAACAACTCCTAAACTTAATGCATCAGATTAAGTGAAATTAGTAAATAATTATTTGCAAACCGAGGGAGAAATGCTCCGGGGCTTGCCTCGCTCGAAGGTACTGGGACGATGGTCAGGGCACTCCGGAAGCTCTTCACCGGACTCCTCTTCGGCTTCTGCTGGCTCCGGCTCCGTCACTTCGAGCTGCTCCTCTGCGTCCTCGGGAACAACTGTCAGAACCACCTCCTGCGATCCTGTATGATGCAGAAGTATGAGTGCAACATGCATAGGTGCAATGCAGAAGTGACATGAGATGATGATGATGCGGAATGCATGCGGTGTAATGAGTGTATTACGTCATCGGATTATGTGGAACTTATGACTCTTCTACAAGGTAGTCCACGTCATCCAAGAACATGTACTTGGAAACTACCAACACTAGTTTCTACCATGCAAGAGTATTTGAAAATCGAGAGGCTTCAAAGATACACCAAAGTATAATTTTCCAACTAACTTTGCATTAAGAATAATTAGAAACCCTAATTAGTCCTAAGGTTGAACAGCAACACATATTTTAGTAGCTCAGAAAAATCTTATAAAATTACAGTGGGTTACTAATATCAAGAATAGCTTGACATAAAATTTTTACTGCATTTGGATAATTAGAACTTACTATACAAAAATAACAAACTAAGGCCTAAAATAGCTATTTAAAATACTTTACATTATGAAAAGTATCAAACAACAGATTTAGGAATTTTTCTACTATCTACTACCTAAACAAACACTATGGAAAAAATTATCACTTGCATGTTTTATTCAAATTTATTAAATAACAAAAATAACAAATATTGGTAATAAAAAGCATTTGAACTGCAACTACAAATTTTTATACAGAACACCCAAGCTATAAAATTTTCCTAGAAAGTACATGACACAAAAAGATTAATAAATTTGGAATCATATTTTTCTGACTTTTCTAGGATTTATTAAGTATTTATCAAGAAAATAGCCATTTTACTATTTAATTATAAACTCTACAGAAAAGTACATCAAATATGACATGCAACAATTTTACATCATAGATCTGGTCCCAAAGAGTCCATAGAAATTTGTTTCATCAAATTTGGAGCTAAAATGAGCAAGTTACAATTTTTCTAAAGCATTTATACATTTTCTGAAAAATCATTTTCAAAAACCATTTAAAACAAACGGATGGAAACCGCTACGTGCACCCGGCACCGAGCACACACGCGCGCGAGAGGAGACCGACAGGCGGGACCCAGCGGGTCAACTGGCCCCACTGGTCAGACGCACGGGGGGGGAAGAAAGGCGTCGGCCGGTGGATCTCGCCGCCGGTGAGCTCGCCGGCGGTGAGGTCACCAACACCGGATTCCTCTCGGAAAGGCGAATCTAATGCACTAGCTTAGGGCACCGGAGGGGTTCTCGAGCGAGCGGGGCGGCGAGCATGGCGGGACGGTGGTGCGGCTCGCCGGCGATACGCCGGTCCCGGCCATGGCACGGGCAGATTTGGAGCGCACCGGATCCGCGGGAACAAGGCGAATGCGATGGTACAAGGAATTTGAGAAAGGAGGGGAAAGAAGGGCTCCACCCACGGGAGCACGAGCTCGGCGGCCATGGCGCCGCCGCACAAAGGCGAGCTCGTCGCGACCTTACCCTGGGGAAAACGGAGACGAAACCGTGCGCACGGGACGGAGGAGGTCCAGGCGGAGCTGAAGGCGGACGCTATCGGCAAATGGCGCTGCGGTGGCGGGCTAAACGCCGGTGAACCGCGGCAACGGCGTGCGGTGAGCGTGGGTTCCGCCCGGCTTGCTGCTGCGGTGGAGGGCGAGCGCGCGGACGCGGAGAGGAGCGGTGGACTGCAGAGAAGAAGGGGGAGACAGTGCACGCCCAGGTGGAGATCAAGGCGGGCCGGAGGCTACACGCGGCCGCTCGACGGCGCATGAACGCCACGCGGCGGGCGCGTTCTGCCGCGACGGATAGCGCGACGCGGGCGAGCGGGAGGAGGAGGAAGACGGCCGGCTGGGCCTGGGCCGCGGCGGGGCAGCGCGGGCGCGCGCGCGCGGTGAGGCGGGCCGACTCTGGCTCTGGGCCGAACCGGTGGCGGCGGCCCGTGAAGGAAGAAAATCCATTTTTGATTTTTGATTTTCAAATTTAAATGTATTTCAAACTTCAAACCCAATTTTGAACAAGAAGAAAGCATTTTATGGATTTGGCCCAAAAATAAAAGTTGCTCAAAATTAAATTCTCTACAACTTTGATTAAGGGGCCATTTCAAAATTCCTAATAGATTTTAAATGACAAAATAAAAGCTAAATTAGGGAATAGTTTTGAATATTTTTCATAATTATTTTTGAACAAGTTTTTGACCAAATTTGAGCTCCAAAATTTGAACTAAGGTTCCAAGTGATGTAAGAATTATGGTTGCAAGGCTTTTGATATAATGTGATTATCATATTATTATAATCCGTGAAATGTAGCATGTTTAAGCTTTTATTTTAATCGAATTATACCATTATCATACATGATTATAATGATATGAATGCTATGCAATATGATTGCCATGCAAAAATGCATTGCATAACACCGGAGTGTTACAGCCCTCCCCCCTTATAAAAATCTCGTCCCGAGATTTGGGTTACGAACCATTTATTATAAAAATCTTCATAGGCGTTCTTTAAGTATTCACCCGTTTCCCAAGATGCATCCCCTTCATCGTGATGACTCCATTGTATCTTATATGTTTTCACCACACTGTTTCGAGTAGCCCTTTCCTTGGTATCCAAAACTCGAACTGGCTGCTCACGATACACCAGATCTGACTTCAGTTTTATGCCTCGAGGTTCAATCCGTTCCTCTGGAACGCGCAAACATTTCTTGAGATGTGATACATGAAAAACTGGGAATATAGCACCCATTGACTCCGGTAACTCCAGTTTGTAAGCCACAGGACCCTTCCGTTCCAGGATTTTGTAAGGTCCCACAAATCTGGCGGCCAGCTTTCTGCGCACACCAAACCTTTTCTTTTTCATTGGCGTAACTTTTAGATAGACATAGTCGCCAACTTCGAACACAAGCGGTCTCCTTCTCTTATCTGCATAACTTTTCTGACGTGACTGGGCCGCTCTCATATTCTGCTGGATGATATGAACTTTCCTTTCGGCTTCTTCTACGAAGTCAATACCATAATACCTTCTTTCTTCGGGCTCAATCCAGTTTAACGGTGTTCTACACTTTCGGCCATACAGAGCCTCAAAAGGTGCCATCTTGATACTCTCTTGATAGCTGTTATTGTATGAGAACTCTGCTAATGGTAACCATGACTCCCATGAACCTCTGGAAGACAACACACAAGCCCTTAACATATCTTCTAGAACAGCATTAACTCTCTCAGTCTGACCATCGGTTTGAGGATGATAGGCAGTGCTACGAATCAGACTAGTCCCCAAACCTTTGTGTAAGTGCTCCCAAAAGTGAGCAGTGAACTGTGACCCTCTGTCAGACACTATAGTCTTTGGTATGCCATGCAACCTCACAATCTCCGCAACATACTTCTCAGCATATTGAGGTGGTCTATATTCCGTTTTGACAGGCAGAAAGTGGGCTGTCTTAGTAAGACGATCCACAATTACCCAAATGGAATCGTGACCTTTTTGAGTAGTGGGTAAACCCGTGATAAAATCCATACTTATGTCATCCCACTTCCAACTTGGTACTGACAAAGGTTGTAACATTCTGGCAGGCTTCATGTGAATTGCTTTTACTCTACAACATGTGTCACATCTGGCTACATACGCTGCAATTTCCTTCTTCATTTTGGTCCACCAATAACGAGGTCTTAGTTCTTGATACATTTTACTGCTGCCAGGATGAATAGACAACTTGGAGAGATGAGCTTCATCCAAAATTTTATTCTTAAGCTCTCTATCCTTTGGAACAACAAGACGGTTGTCGAACCACAACACATCCTGCTCATCTACCCTGAAGTGTTTCGAGGGTTCTTCTTGAATCTTCTTTTTGATGTGGAATATCCCCTTGTCTGCTTTCTGACCTTCTATAATCTTACTCTCCAAGGAACAACTGACCTGAATACTTTGTAGCACGGCAGGGTGCATTAGATCGAAACCATCTTCAAGCAAGGGTTGCACATTCAGACAATGTGACTTTCTGCTTAACGCATCAGCTACCACATTGGCTTTCCCAGGGTGATACTGTACATTCAAGTTGTAGTCTTTGATCAGCTCTAACCATCTCCGCTGTCTCATGTTCAATTCTGGTTGGGTGAAAATGTACTTGAGACTCTTATGATCGGTGAAAATGTTGCACACGTTACCCAGTAGATAGTGTCTCCAAATCTTTAAGGCATGCACTACAGCGGCAAGCTCAAGATCATGTGTCGGGTAATTGATTTCATGTTTTCTCAACTGCCGGGAGGCATAAGCAATTACTCTTCCTTCTTGCATCAGCACACACCCTAGTCCTGTTTTTGACGCGTCACAGAACACATCAAAAGGTTTCTCGATGTCGGGTTGTGCAAGAACTGGAGCAGTGGTCAACAGTTTCCGCAAGGTATGGAAAGCTGTCTCACACTCCTCTGTCCACGCAAACTTGTGATCTTTCTGTAACAGACTTGTCATAGGCTTGGCAATCTTCGAGAAGTCTGGGATAAAGCGGCGATAATAACCAGCTAAGCCTAGGAAACTCCTGACTTCTGACACTGTGGTTGGAGTCTTCCAATCCATAACCTCTTGCACTTTACTTGGATCTACAGAAACTCCATTCTCAGATAGAATATGACCGAGGAAAGGAACTTTCTTCAACCAAAATTCACATTTGCTGAACTTAGCATATAACTTATGATCTCTCAACCTGGTCAAGACAATTCTCAGATGCTCTTCATGATCTTTCTCGTTTTCAGAGTATACTAGAATGTCATCAATGAAGACAACTACAAACTTATCCAACTCCGGCATGAAAACCGTATTCATCAGATACATAAAATATGCAGGAGCATTTGTTAGTCCAAATGACATAACAAGATACTCGTACAACCCGTACCTGGTAGAAAAGGCGGTTTTCGGAACATCTTGAGGTCTAATCTTTATCTGATGATACCCAGACCTTAAGTCTATCTTGGAGAACACTCTGGCTTTAGCTAACTGATCAAACAGAACATCAATATGAGGCAAGGGATATTTATTCTTGATGGTTACAGCGTTAAGAGGTCGGTAATCCACACACATCCTGAGAGTACCCTCTTTCTTTTTCTTTACAAACAAGGCAGGACATCCCCATTCAGACTTACTTGGGCAAATAAACCCCTTTTTTAATAACTCTTCCAACTGTTTCTTCAACTCAGCTAACTCATCCGGAGGCATCCGATAAGGTCTCCTTGAAATTGGAGCCGTCCCGGGGATCAACTCGATTCCGAACTCAACATCTCTATCTGGAGGAAGGCCAGGCAACTCGTCTGGAAACACATCCGGGAACTCACATACTACTGGGATTTGATGGATAGGAGTAACTTCCATGGCACAGGTCACACTCACAAGATCTGTTCTTTTAGGCAATGGTACCTGAAAAGTACCCTCTGCCTGGGGATCTTTAAGGGTAAGCATCCGACTGCTTGTATCTATGACTGCTTCCCAGTCTTTCATCCAGTTCATTCCTATTATTACATCCAAAACTAGCCCAGGCATAACTACCAGGTTCACTCTGAACTTCCGACTACCTAACTCAAGGGTTGCCCCTCTAACCATCTTATTGGTTAACACATCAGCTCCTGCTGAACTTATGCGATAACCATAACTCAATTCTGTGCATAGTTGTTCATGCTTCCGTGCAAATGCTTGACTCATAAAAGAATGCGAAGATCCAGAATCAAAAAGAACAACTGCAGGGTGATGGTTCACAAGAAACTTACCAGCAGTTACAGGCTCTCCCTCAGGAACTTCATCAATGGTGGTGTGGTGCACACGAGCATTGTAAGTCTGTTGCTTCTTTTTAGGCGGATAAGGGCAGAACTTGGAAAAGTGGCCTGGCTGACCACAGTTGTAGCAGGGCCCTTTCACTGTACCAGCAGACCCTATTGCTCCCTTGGAGTTGCTCTGTTCTGCAGCTGCGTTGGTCTTTGTTGGTGGCACTGCCATCTTGTACGGTTTCTGTGGCCCCTTGTAGTTCTGGGTTTTATGCTGCGGCGGCCTGAACCTCGCACCAGGTGCGGACGGACGATAAGATGAACGGTTGGCAGAGACAACTCTGGACTGGGATGGTCCTGACTCGAACACTCTCTTGCGGTTCTTGGATGCGGTGTAAGCATTATTGTTCTTCTCTTGCTTCAAACAGTCACTGATAAAGTCGTTGAATCTGTTGCGGGTATTGGTACCCACATGCTTCATCATCTTCGGACTCAACCCTCTCTTGAAACTAGCAATCTTCTTTGCATCTGTGTCAACCATGTCTGGAGCATAGCGGCACAAATTATTAAAGGCATGCAGATACTGTGTCACCGTCTTGGTACCCTGATTCAAGGCTAAAAACTCTCCAAGCTTCATCTCAACCAACCCTGGGGGAATATAAACTCCCTTAAAAGCTTCAGTGAAATCCCTCCAAGAGATCTGGGCATTAGGAGGAAAAGTACTGCGGTGATGCTTCCACCACATTCCTGCTGGTCCTTGTAACTGATGTGCAGCATACTCTACTTTCAGAACTTCTGTCATCCATAACACACGGAACTTATCTTCCATAGTGTTAATCCATTCTTCGGCATCAAGTGGCTCTGCTGCTTCTTTGAAAATAGGTGGCCTCGTATCCATGAAATCCTTGAAACTGCTGTACTGGTTCACTCCATGGCCACCACCTTGATTATTTCCTCTTTGAACATTTTCCGCGATGGTACGCAGAAAGTCTTCCATATTCCTCTGTGATTGTTCAGTACTGCGTTGACTTCCAAGAAACTGTGTGAAGAACATTTCTGCGGTAAGCGGCGGAGGAGGGGGCAAATGTGGTTCTGGACGTGGTTCCTGGTGGTTGACATTGTTGGCACCACTTCCACCAGCTCCTGCACCATTGCCACCAGTCTCAGCGGCTTCATACGTAGCACGACGAGTGTTGGCCATCTGCATATTTCAGCAATAAGCACCATTGAGTGAAGTTGTAAAATTATGTCCGAATGAACAATTATGCCTTACTGAATTCATTGGAGAGAACAAGTCATACAAGAAAACAGAGGCGCAATAATTTCATTCCAATTAAACAACAGCACCAATTCAGTTACTTCAAATGCAACATCACGTTCCATACAACCACGTTGCCAGCATACATACACTGGACTTTTATGCGTTCGGGTATCGCATACACAACCAAACTCCAACGATCGTCAGTCTCAAGGTCGAACAGGATACATCATGATACATGAAAACCAAAAGAAGGCCATCGCGTCAAGCCTAGCTACTAACGCAGGACACTATCCTACTCCTCGGGGCCATCGTCGATGTCGGAGGCGTCGCCATCGCTACCCTCAGCTGCAGCGTCGTCGTCGATGTCCATCTGAGCGGCGTTCGGAGGAGCATACGGGCCCATCCCGTTGTAGAGGGCATGGAACTCTTCATGCAAGTTGGCATTGTACTCTTCTAGCTCCTCGACCCTCTGCCTCAGAAGGTCCCTCTCGTTCCAGGCTTCATTCCTTTCTTGTACTAGCTGCTCCAACAGGCGATCTGCATTCCTGTTGGCCTGAGTCAGCCTCTGTACCTGCTGCATGGAACTCTCGCCTCTCTCGAGAGCTCGGTCCCGCTGCAAGCTCATATCAGCCAACTGCTCCTGCAAGCTAGCTATGGCACGCGCTTGCTTTTTCTTCTGCTTCCTTGCTTCAAGCCGATCATCACCACGTAGGCCAGTCAAGGTCCAATAGGTATTCTCCAGACCTTGGTATGCTCTGATGGCTGCATACATGGCACTCATGGTGTGATTGTCGCTAGCCCGTCCTTCACTGGGGCCTCTAACCAGGGCACTTCCTTGCGGCTGTACCCAAATGGCGTCGCGAGGATCATCTCTCGGGAAGGTACCGGCCAAAGCTGCTGCTAACTCATTGGGAAATCTGCTCATGATGTCTCGGATGACGCGAAAAGCTGCGCCCTCTGCACCCTCGACTGGAGTGCGTCCTTCGAACTCCAGATGCCAACCATCCCATTCTGGCGCATCACCAAGAGCAGGGACGGTGATCTCTACCACAGCAAGTCCATCTTCAGCTAGCTGGCTCTCGCTCCAAGAGTAAACTGGCTCTTGTCCCTCCGGGTACCCCACATCATGGAGCACTCTCCAAAGCAAGGTGGGCATGCCAAACTCGCTTAGAAAAGTGTCCGTGTTGCGGTGCTCCCGCGGGGCTAGCTGACGACGGGGTGCTCTTCCTCCAGTGGACTTGCGGGCAGTCTGCTTCGTGCGGGCCATCTGTAGCACAAGTTTTAAATTACCCGGTGAGAACATATTTTAGTTGAGGTCACTTTTATCGAAATGGGATAATCCTTTTATAAGGGGAGGAATGCATGCCATGAATGGAATGCACAAACAATATGATGCATGCACGAGTCTTACGTTCTCACAAACTTATGAAAAAGCATCTACCGGTGAATTCGGTGGCATACAACGATCTCTCATATACGTAACTAATTCGGTCTACACGATACGCTGTTATGTACCTGCAGAAAACTCATTTCAGCCCATTTCCCCATGAATGCATGAAAGCAGTAAATCTATCTACACGCTTTACACGAATCCCCAGATGCGTGTACAACGGTAGTGACTACCCAAACACATCGTCCTATTGACGGCATCGCCTCAACGGACGGAACACCCACACATGCGACACTTTTATAAAAACATGTGTAAAACATGTAATTATCCAAGTATCATATAAGCACTTTCCCTAGATCGGCGGTGTATCCGATCATGCTCTCACAACTCACACTTACCGAAGCGTAGAGGTAACTGATCCATACATTACCACTCAATTAAGTGGCACTCATACAATAGCACGCCGTATGAGCAACGAAAAAGAAATATGGTGCAAGAACCCCAAGTTAGTACTTAAATAGCCACCTAGAGTCCTTAACTGGGCATACAGGATATGACCACTGGCACACTTTTTAGTTTCAAAATCACACTTTTTAAGCAGGGTTTTGGTTTAAATACACTTATGAACAGTAATTACGCTAAACCATGCTCCGATGCCAGCTGTAACAGAACCGCCCAATTATACGAGATTAAGTAAGAAAATCATCAACGGACGGACAATTTACCAAACTTAAGCCCGTATAACCCGGTAGTCCGTGAAATCTCGACGGATTTCAAACCATTTCTCATCACAGCCAAGATCGTAATAAGTTCAGCGATTACCTTCATAAGTTACACAGTAGTTTGCGGCACAAAATACATCGGAGTTTAAACATAGTTATTACAAACCAGTTTCAAATAAAGTAGCGGAAGCATTAGTTCAAAGCACACACACACACGCACAACTTTCCAAAATAAAGTGCCAGCTCGCGATCATCTCCCACAAAAGCATCAGGCGAGGAGTAGTGAGTGACCATTGCCCATGGTCCTAGGCTTCGCCCATCGCAGGGTAGAGACAGTTGATACAATAACCATAGTACATCTGTCCATCTGCAACAAGTGGGAACAAAGCCCTGAGTACGAGAAGGTACTCAGCTAGACTTACCCGACAGAACCAAAACAAAAAGACTCCAAGGATCATGATAGGCTTTTGGTGGGGTAGCTGACTCATTTGCAAGAAAAGCATTTTTAGCTTATCAAATCATTTACAAAAGCATGTCATGTTTTAATTCTTTATTCTCCTGTCAACTATGTTTGCACTTTATGCTGGAGTAACCATGTAATTAAGCAAGCAAGGATTACCATTGATAATTTACCATAGTTACCATGTCATTTCCTCATAACTATCCAAGTGTTGCATCCATATTACTACGATGAAGTAACTCAAGTCAAGTGTTCACTATCCAGTGAACGATGGCGATTCGAATCGATTATTGACCAGCGGTAATTTATTCCTCACACAAACCTCACTCACCCGCTAAAGTGAGGTATTGGTCACCGAGTCAACCATTCAGGTAAAGTCGCGAGCTTGCCAGGAACCAAATGTACCCGGGGGCCGCCCGACTGCTCTTTGGCCTTATCGTCGCGCCCCCGTTTCTGCCACTACTGCTCCGGTACAGTGCGTTGCGGGCAATCTACTCGGCCCGAATAATCTCCA
>CM039583.1:64816279-64839134 GCA_022457205.1 Saccharum spontaneum | reverse complement strand
TTTAGATAGACATAGTCGCCAACTTCGAACACAAGCGGTCTCCTTCTCTTATCTGCATAACTTTTCTGACGTGACTGGGCCGCTCTCATATTCTGCTGGATGATATGAACTTTCCTTTCGGCTTCTTCTACGAAGTCAATACCATAATACCTTCTTTCTTCGGGCTCAATCCAGTTTAACGGTGTTCTACACTTTCGGCCATACAGAGCCTCAAAAGGTGCCATCTTGATACTCTCTTGATAGCTGTTATTGTATGAGAACTCTGCTAATGGTAACCATGACTCCCATGAACCTCTGGAAGACAACACACAAGCCCTTAACATATCTTCTAGAACAGCATTAACTCTCTCAGTCTGACCATCGGTTTGAGGATGATAGGCAGTGCTACGAATCAGACTAGTCCCCAAACCTTTGTGTAAGTGCTCCCAAAAGTGAGCAGTGAACTGTGACCCTCTGTCAGACACTATAGTCTTTGGTATGCCATGCAACCTCACAATCTCCGCAACATACTTCTCAGCATATTGAGGTGGTCTATATTCCGTTTTGACAGGCAGAAAGTGGGCTGTCTTAGTAAGACGATCCACAATTACCCAAATGGAATCGTGACCTTTTTGAGTAGTGGGTAAACCCGTGATAAAATCCATACTTATGTCATCCCACTTCCAACTTGGTACTGACAAAGGTTGTAACATTCTGGCAGGCTTCATGTGAATTGCTTTTACTCTACAACATGTGTCACATCTGGCTACATACGCTGCAATTTCCTTCTTCATTTTGGTCCACCAATAACGAGGTCTTAGTTCTTGATACATTTTACTGCTGCCAGGATGAATAGACAACTTGGAGAGATGAGCTTCATCCAAAATTTTATTCTTAAGCTCTCTATCCTTTGGAACAACAAGACGGTTGTCGAACCACAACACATCCTGCTCATCTACCCTGAAGTGTTTCGAGGGTTCTTCTTGAATCTTCTTTTTGATGTGGAATATCCCCTTGTCTGCTTTCTGACCTTCTATAATCTTACTCTCCAAGGAACAACTGACCTGAATACTTTGTAGCACGGCAGGGTGCATTAGATCGAAACCATCTTCAAGCAAGGGTTGCACATTCAGACAATGTGACTTTCTGCTTAACGCATCAGCTACCACATTGGCTTTCCCAGGGTGATACTGTACATTCAAGTTGTAGTCTTTGATCAGCTCTAACCATCTCCGCTGTCTCATGTTCAATTCTGGTTGGGTGAAAATGTACTTGAGACTCTTATGATCGGTGAAAATGTTGCACACGTTACCCAGTAGATAGTGTCTCCAAATCTTTAAGGCATGCACTACAGCGGCAAGCTCAAGATCATGTGTCGGGTAATTGATTTCATGTTTTCTCAACTGCCGGGAGGCATAAGCAATTACTCTTCCTTCTTGCATCAGCACACACCCTAGTCCTGTTTTTGACGCGTCACAGAACACATCAAAAGGTTCTCGATGTCGGGTTGTGCAAGAACTGGAGCAGTGGTCAACAGTTTCCGCAAGGTATGGAAAGCTGTCTCACACTCCTCTGTCCACGCAAACTTGTGATCTTTCTGTAACAGACTTGTCATAGGCTTGGCAATCTTCGAGAAGGGATAAAGCGGCGATAATAACCAGCTAAGCCTAGGAAACTCCTGACTTCTGACACTGTGGTTGGAGTCTTCCAATCCATAACCTCTTGCACTTTACTTGGATCTACAGAAACTCCATTCTCAGATAGAATATGACCGAGGAAAGGAACTTTCTTCAACCAAAATTCACATTTGCTGAACTTAGCATATAACTTATGATCTCTCAACCTGGTCAAGACAATTCTCAGATGCTCTTCATGATCTTTCTCGTTTTCAGAGTATACTAGAATGTCATCAATGAAGACAACTACAAACTTATCCAACTCCGGCATGAAAACCGTATTCATCAGATACATAAAATATGCAGGAGCATTTGTTAGTCCAAATGACATAACAAGATACTCGTACAACCCGTACCTGGTAGAAAAGGCGGTTTTCGGAACATCTTGAGGTCTAATCTTTATCTGATGATACCCAGACCTTAAGTCTATCTTGGAGAACACTCTGGCTTTAGCTAACTGATCAAACAGAACATCAATATGAGGCAAGGGATATTTATTCTTGATGGTTACAGCGTTAAGAGGTCGGTAATCCACACACATCCTGAGAGTACCCTCTTTCTTTTTCTTTACAAACAAGGCAGGACATCCCCATTCAGACTTACTTGGGCAAATAAACCCCTTTTTTAATAACTCTTCCAACTGTTTCTTCAACTCAGCTAACTCATCCGGAGGCATCCGATAAGGTCTCCTTGAAATTGGAGCCGTCCCGGGGATCAACTCGATTCCGAACTCAACATCTCTATCTGGAGGAAGGCCAGGCAACTCGTCTGGAAACACATCCGGGAACTCACATACTACTGGGATTTGATGGATAGGAGTAACTTCCATGGCACAGGTCACACTCACAAGATCTGTTCTTTTAGGCAATGGTACCTGAAAAGTACCCTCTGCCTGGGGATCTTTAAGGGTAAGCATCCGACTGCTTGTATCTATGACTGCTTCCCAGTCTTTCATCCAGTTCATTCCTATTATTACATCCAAAACTAGCCCAGGCATAACTACCAGGTTCACTCTGAACTTCCGACTACCTAACTCAAGGGTTGCCCCTCTAACCATCTTATTGGTTAACACATCAGCTCCTGCTGAACTTATGCGATAACCATAACTCAATTCTGTGCATAGTTGTTCATGCTTCCGTGCAAATGCTTGACTCATAAAAGAATGCGAAGATCCAGAATCAAAAAGAACAACTGCAGGGTGATGGTTCACAAGAAACTTACCAGCAGTTACAGGCTCTCCCTCAGGAACTTCATCAATGGTGGTGTGGTGCACACGAGCATTGTAAGTCTGTTGCTTCTTTTTAGGCGGATAAGGGCAGAACTTGGAAAAGTGGCCTGGCTGACCACAGTTGTAGCAGGGCCCTTTCACTGTACCAGCAGACCCTATTGCTCCCTTGGAGTTGCTCTGTTCTGCAGCTGCGTTGGTCTTTGTTGGTGGCACTGCCATCTTGTACGGTTTCTGTGGCCCCTTGTAGTTCTGGGTTTTATGCTGCGGCGGCCTGAACCTCGCACCAGGTGCGGACGGACGATAAGATGAACGGTTGGCAGAGACAACTCTGGACTGGGATGGTCCTGACTCGAACACTCTCTTGCGGTTCTTGGATGCGGTGTAAGCATTATTGTTCTTCTCTTGCTTCAAACAGTCACTGATAAAGTCGTTGAATCTGTTGCGGGTATTGGTACCCACATGCTTCATCATCTTCGGACTCAACCCTCTCTTGAAACTAGCAATCTTCTTTGCATCTGTGTCAACCATGTCTGGAGCATAGCGGCACAAATTATTAAAGGCATGCAGATACTGTGTCACCGTCTTGGTACCCTGATTCAAGGCTAAAAACTCTCCAAGCTTCATCTCAACCAACCCTGGGGGAATATAAACTCCCTTAAAAGCTTCAGTGAAATCCCTCCAAGAGATCTGGGCATTAGGAGGAAAAGTACTGCGGTGATGCTTCCACCACATTCCTGCTGGTCCTTGTAACTGATGTGCAGCATACTCTACTTTCAGAACTTCTGTCATCCATAACACACGGAACTTATCTTCCATAGTGTTAATCCATTCTTCGGCATCAAGTGGCTCTGCTGCTTCTTTGAAAATAGGTGGCCTCGTATCCATGAAATCCTTGAAACTGCTGTACTGGTTCACTCCATGGCCACCACCTTGATTATTTCCTCTTTGAACATTTTCCGCGATGGTACGCAGAAAGTCTTCCATATTCCTCTGTGATTGTTCAGTACTGCGTTGACTTCCAAGAAACTGTGTGAAGAACATTTCTGCGGTAAGCGGCGGAGGAGGGGGCAAATGTGGTTCTGGACGTGGTTCCTGGTGGTTGACATTGTTGGCACCACTTCCACCAGCTCCTGCACCATTGCCACCAGTCTCAGCGGCTTCATACGTAGCACGACGAGTGTTGGCCATCTGCATATTTCAGCAATAAGCACCATTGAGTGAAGTTGTAAAATTATGTCCGAATGAACAATTATGCCTTACTGAATTCATTGGAGAGAACAAGTCATACAAGAAAACAGAGGCGCAATAATTTCATTCCAATTAAACAACAGCACCAATTCAGTTACTTCAAATGCAACATCACGTTCCATACAACCACGTTGCCAGCATACATACACTGGACTTTTATGCGTTCGGGTATCGCATACACAACCAAACTCCAACGATCGTCAGTCTCAAGGTCGAACAGGATACATCATGATACATGAAAACCAAAAGAAGGCCATCGCGTCAAGCCTAGCTACTAACGCAGGACACTATCCTACTCCTCGGGGCCATCGTCGATGTCGGAGGCGTCGCCATCGCTACCCTCAGCTGCAGCGTCGTCGTCGATGTCCATCTGAGCGGCGTTCGGAGGAGCATACGGGCCCATCCCGTTGTAGAGGGCATGGAACTCTTCATGCAAGTTGGCATTGTACTCTTCTAGCTCCTCGACCCTCTGCCTCAGAAGGTCCCTCTCGTTCCAGGCTTCATTCCTTTCTTGTACTAGCTGCTCCAACAGGCGATCTGCATTCCTGTTGGCCTGAGTCAGCCTCTGTACCTGCTGCATGGAACTCTCGCCTCTCTCGAGAGCTCGGTCCCGCTGCAAGCTCATATCAGCCAACTGCTCCTGCAAGCTAGCTATGGCACGCGCTTGCTTTTTCTTCTGCTTCCTTGCTTCAAGCCGATCATCACCACGTAGGCCAGTCAAGGTCCAATAGGTATTCTCCAGACCTTGGTATGCTCTGATGGCTGCATACATGGCACTCATGGTGTGATTGTCGCTAGCCCGTCCTTCACTGGGGCCTCTAACCAGGGCACTTCCTTGCGGCTGTACCCAAATGGCGTCGCGAGGATCATCTCTCGGGAAGGTACCGGCCAAAGCTGCTGCTAACTCATTGGGAAATCTGCTCATGATGTCTCGGATGACGCGAAAAGCTGCGCCCTCTGCACCCTCGACTGGAGTGCGTCCTTCGAACTCCAGATGCCAACCATCCCATTCTGGCGCATCACCAAGAGCAGGGACGGTGATCTCTACCACAGCAAGTCCATCTTCAGCTAGCTGGCTCTCGCTCCAAGAGTAAACTGGCTCTTGTCCCTCCGGGTACCCCACATCATGGAGCACTCTCCAAAGCAAGGTGGGCATGCCAAACTCGCTTAGAAAAGTGTCCGTGTTGCGGTGCTCCCGCGGGGCTAGCTGACGACGGGGTGCTCTTCCTCCAGTGGACTTGCGGGCAGTCTGCTTCGTGCGGGCCATCTGTAGCACAAGTTTTAAATTACCCGGTGAGAACATATTTTAGTTGAGGTCACTTTTATCGAAATGGGATAATCCTTTTATAAGGGGAGGAATGCATGCCATGAATGGAATGCACAAACAATATGATGCATGCACGAGTCTTACGTTCTCACAAACTTATGAAAAAGCATCTACCGGTGAATTCGGTGGCATACAACGATCTCTCATATACGTAACTAATTCGGTCTACACGATACGCTGTTATGTACCTGCAGAAAACTCATTTCAGCCCATTTCCCCATGAATGCATGAAAGCAGTAAATCTATCTACACGCTTTACACGAATCCCCAGATGCGTGTACAACGGTAGTGACTACCCAAACACATCGTCCTATTGACGGCATCGCCTCAACGGACGGAACACCCACACATGCGACACTTTTATAAAAACATGTGTAAAACATGTAATTATCCAAGTATCATATAAGCACTTTCCCTAGATCGGCGGTGTATCCGATCATGCTCTCACAACTCACACTTACCGAAGCGTAGAGGTAACTGATCCATACATTACCACTCAATTAAGTGGCACTCATACAATAGCACGCCGTATGAGCAACGAAAAAGAAATATGGTGCAAGAACCCCAAGTTAGTACTTAAATAGCCACCTAGAGTCCTTAACTGGGCATACAGGATATGACCACTGGCACACTTTTTAGTTTCAAAATCACACTTTTTAAGCAGGGTTTTGGTTTAAATACACTTATGAACAGTAATTACGCTAAACCATGCTCCGATGCCAGCTGTAACAGAACCGCCCAATTATACGAGATTAAGTAAGAAAATCATCCAACGGACGGACAATTTACCAAACTTAAGCCCGTATAACCCGGTAGTCCGTGAAATCTCGACGGATTTCAAACCATTTCTCATCACAGCCAAGATCGTAATAAGTTCAGCGATTACCTTCATAAGTTACACAGTAGTTTGCGGCACAAAATACATCGGAGTTTAAACATAGTTATTACAAACCAGTTTCAAATAAAGTAGCGGAAGCATTAGTTCAAAGCACACACACACACGCACAACTTTCCAAAATAAAGTGCCAGCTCGCGATCATCTCCCACAAAAGCATCAGGCGAGGAGTAGTGAGTGACCATTGCCCATGGTCCTAGGCTTCGCCCATCGCAGGGTAGAGACAGTTGATACAATAACCATAGTACATCTGTCCATCTGCAACAAGTGGGAACAAAGCCCTGAGTACGAGAAGGTACTCAGCTAGACTTACCCGACAGAACCAAAACAAAAAGACTCCAAGGATCATGATAGGCTTTTTGGTGGGGTAGCTGACTCATTTGCAAGAAAAGCATTTTTAGCTTATCAAATCATTTACAAAAGCATGTCATGTTTTAATTCTTTATTCTCCTGTCAACTATGTTTGCACTTTATGCTGGAGTAACCATGTAATTAAGCAAGCAAGGATTACCATTGATAATTTACCATAGTTACCATGTCATTTCCTCATAACTATCCAAGTGTTGCATCCATATTACTACGATGAAGTAACTCAAGTCAAGTGTTCACTATCCAGTGAACGATGGCGATTCGAATCGATTATTGACCAGCGGTAATTTATTCCTCACACAAACCTCACTCACCCGCTAAAGTGAGGTATTGGTCACCGAGTCAACCATTCAGGTAAAGTCGCGAGCTTGCCAGGAACCAAATGTACCCGGGGGCCGCCCGACTGCTCTTTGGCCTTATCGTCGCGCCCCCGTTTCCTGCCACTACTGCTCCGGTACAGTGCGTTGCGGGCAATCTACTCGGCCCGAATAATCTCCCGGCTTCGCGGTCGAAAGGTACTTTATCCGACCAGCTAAATGTGAGGCATGCGTTCAACATGACCCGAGGCCCGACATCGGACGGTCCTTAATCGACACAGACGGAAGGCACTACAGTCCAGAACCCTGCAAGCTTCCGCCCGGTCTCATATTCACTTCCACACTTAGTTATTCTCACATGACATTTCTTTCACATAAAACCAGGTAATCCCCTATAGCTCGCGGATGACAGGCAATCACCCGACTTCTACCGGTCTAAGCAAGCTAAGCAAGTATTGACCGTGGACACCAGGGTGACAAGGATCGGGTAAAACAAGGTGGAAACAAGGTATAATGCAACAACGTTTGCAAACAACTCCTAAACTTAATGCATCAGATTAAGTGAAATTAGTAAATAATTATTTGCAAACCGAGGGAGAAATGCTCCGGGGCTTGCCTCGCTCGAAGGTACTGGGACGATGGTCAGGGCACTCCGGAAGCTCTTCACCGGACTCCTCTTCGGCTTCTGCTGGCTCCGGCTCCGTCACTTCGAGCTGCTCCTCTGCGTCCTCGGGAACAACTGTCAGAACCACCTCCTGCGATCCTGTATGATGCAGAAGTATGAGTGCAACATGCATAGGTGCAATGCAGAAGTGACATGAGATGATGATGATGCGGAATGCATGCGGTGTAATGAGTGTATTACGTCATCGGATTATGTGAAACTTATGACTCTTCTACAAGGTAGTCCACGTCATCCAAGAACATGTACTTGGAAACTACCAACACTAGTTTCTACCATGCAAGAGTATTTGAAAATCGAGAGGCTTCAAAGATACACCAAAGTATAATTTTCCAACTAACTTTGCATTAAGAATAATTAGAAACCCTAATTAGTCCTAAGGTTGAACAGCAACACATATTTTAGTAGCTCAGAAAAATCTTATAAAATTACAGTGGGTTACTAATATCAAGAATAGCTTGACATAAAATTTTTACTGCATTTGGATAATTAGAACTTACTATACAAAAATAACAAACTAAGGCCTAAAATAGCTATTTAAAATACTTTACATTATGAAAAGTATCAAACAACAGATTTAGGAATTTTTCTACTATCTACTACCTAAACAAACACTATGGAAAAAATTATCACTTGCATGTTTTATTCAAATTTATTAAATAACAAAAATAACAAATATTGGTAATAAAAAGCATTTGAACTGCAACTACAAATTTTTATACAGAACACCCAAGCTATAAAATTTTCCTAGAAAGTACATGACATAAAAAGATTAATAAATTTGGAATCATATTTTTCTGACTTTTCTAGGATTTATTAAGTATTTATCAAGAAAATAGCCATTTTACTATTTAATTATAAACTCTACAGAAAAGTACATCAAATATGACATGCAACAATTTTACATCATAGATCTGGTCCCAAAGAGTCCATAGAAATTTGTTTCATCAAATTTGGAGCTAAAATGAGCAAGTTACAATTTTTCTAAAGCATTTATACATTTTCTGAAAAATCATTTTCAAAAACCATTTAAAACAAACGGATGGAAACCGCTACGTGCACCCGGCACCGAGCACACACGCGCGCGAGAGGAGACCGACAGGCGGGACCCAGCGGGTCAACTGGCCCCACTGGTCAGACGCACGGGGGGGAAGAAAGGCGTCGGCCGGTGGATCTCGCCGCCGGTGAGCTCGCCGGCGGTGAGGTCACCAACACCGGATTCCTCTCGGAAAGGCGAATCTAATGCACTAGCTTAGGGCACCGGAGGGGTTCTCGAGCGAGCGGGGCGGCGAGCATGGCGGGACGGTGGTGCGGCTCGCCGGCGATACGCCGGTCCCGGCCATGGCACGGGCAGATTTGGAGCGCACCGGATCCGCGGGAACAAGGCGAATGCGATGGTACAAGGAATTTGAGAAAGGAGGGGAAAGAAGGGCTCCACCCACGGGAGCACGAGCTCGGCGGCCATGGCGCCGCCGCACAAAGGCGAGCTCGTCGCGACCTTACCCTGGGGAAAACGGAGACGAAACCGTGCGCACGGGACGGAGGAGGTCCAGGCGGAGCTGAAGGCGGACGCTATCGGCAAATGGCGCTGCGGTGGCGGAGCTAAACGCCGGTGAACCGCGGCAACGGCGTGCGGTGAGCGTGGGTTCCGCCCGGCTTGCTGCTGCGGTGGAGGGCGAGCGCGCGGACGCGGAGAGGAGCGGTGGACTGCAGAGAAGAAGGGGGAGACAGTGCGCGCCCAGGTGGAGATCAAGGCGGGCCGGAGGCTACACGCGGCCGCTCGACGGCGCATGAACGCCACGCGGCGGGCGCGTTCTGCCGCGACGGACAGCGCGACGCGGGCGAGCGGGAGGAGGAGGAAGACGGCCGGCTGGGCCTGGGCCGCGGCGGGGCAGCGCGGGCGCGCGCGCGCGGTGAGGCGGGCCGACTCTGGCTCTGGGCCGAACCGGTGGCGGCGGCCCGCGAAGGAAGAAAATCCATTTTTGATTTTTGATTTTCAAATTTAAATGTATTTCAAACTTCAAACCCAATTTTGAACAAGAAGAAAGCATTTTATGGATTTGGCCCAAAAATAAAAGTTGCTCAAAATTAAATTCTCTACAACTTTGATTAAGGGGCCATTTCAAAATTCCTAATAGATTTTAAATGACAAAATAAAAGCTAAATTAGGGAATAGTTTTGAATATTTTTCATAATTATTTTTGAACAAGTTTTTGACCAAATTTGAGCTCCAAAATTTGAACTAAGGTTCCAAGTGATGTAAGAATTATGGTTGCAAGGCTTTTGATATAATGTGATTATCATATTATTATAATCCGTGAAATGTAGCATGTTTAAGCTTTTATTTTAATCGAATTATACCATTATCATACATGATTATAATGATATGAATGCTATGCAATATGATTGCCATGCAAAAATGCATTGCATAACACCGGAGTGTTACAGCGACGCAGGCCGCGAACGCGGTGGCAGCGGCAAAGGCTGCATCGTGGCGTGCGGCAGGGACAGCGCTCGCGGTAGGCAGCGCGGCAGCGCGCGGGCAGGTGGCCACGGCGCTCAGCTGCGCGAGCAGTAGCAGAGGCCCCACGTGACCTGTCCCGAGGTGGTCAGGCAAAGCGGGCGCGGTCAGCCCGATGCGGCAGCGCGCACGCAGAGCGACCGACGTGGTGACCGCGAACACCAGCCTGACAGTCCAAGTCGACCTCTATGCACAAATTTTAAAGCACGCCCAAAAACCAACCTAACTCGACCTGAGACTAACCGTCTTGACCAAGCCCAAGAGGGTACCTTAGACTACCTAAAGGAGCCAAAATCCGACACCACTACTGCACTAGATTTCTCGAAATCAAATCGTGAACTTGATGTTGTCAAACTGTTTTTGAACTGAAAATCCTCTTAAGTCTTTGACTGCTTTTGTTTTCAAGTTAGATTTCTAAGTCAATAACAACATAAGCTAGCATCCTTACTTTGCTAGGACCAAAGGTGCACCATCTTCTACCAATTTCGTACTTCAAACTTTATTAAGGCACCAACAGTATGTTCTATAGCATTTTTGTTTAGTAAAAATTGGTTTACACCCCTACTTGATATAAAACGCAATATCATAAGCTTTCATTTTAACATTTCATTGAGTGCTTTAAGTTGTGAGACCTTATTTCCACCAATGATTTCATGCAATAATACTTTAAACATGATGCTCATGAAATGTTTAATGACTTGCTAACGCGGTAACACCGAGGGTGTTACAGATGCCCATAGATGTCCTCCTGGGTCACCCATGGTTGCTACAGCGCCCGATAGCGGCGGCAACGGTGGTCTTCTTCGACAACCTCGGCTGTCTACTAGCCCGCGTTGACAGCGTCAACATTGGCCTTCTCCCGGACTCCGACATTCACCGCCTCTCGCTAGGCGCGTTCGACCTGGGCGCCTTCATCTTCGGCTCCCTGCTTGACCTCACGACATCGCCAGCTACACGTTCGGCAACGACGATTTGGCGCCGACTTCAAGTCTACAACACCCCCGATGTCAACAACCACATCCATCGCTTTGTCACTCCCCCACGAGTGATGGTTCGCTTCGACATCCCGGCGTTGGTACCATGAACTCTTCTTGTTGTAGCTCGAGGGGACACGTGGCTTGGATTGGCTACGGGCGACATCCTCTACTACCTCTTCGGCTACATTGGCAACCTCCAATACTGCTTCGAGTTTGCACCACTGCGGACGCGCCATAACGTCATCCTCGTTGACCCCATCGACGGCCGCATCACATGCTACTTGGAGGCCATCCGGCCAGAAGGAGCGCTACCACCCGACAGCGTTGACGACTGGATAGTATTTCGGCACGAGGACGCACCGAGCAGAGAAGGGGGAGTATTGTCACACGCCTAATACGGGCCGTACTCATTGGCGGAGAAAACAGGCCAACTCGGGCCCAAGGAGGGGTGTCGCCACTGCTGCCGCTGCCCCAGCTGAGCCTCGTGGCCTGCCCTAGGCTAGGCTCATGCCCAAGGGAGGAGGGGGCGCTGCCGTCACCGGTCCCGCCGTCGTCATCAACAACTACCATATCGAATCTTAGTTGGTTTTGAAAATAGTCGGTTAAGTTAGGGAGTCAAGTTTGTTAGATGGAAAGGAGAATCTGAATCCGATAAGGATCTCCTAGATTGCTTAGGAGTCAAGTCCCATGAGGACTATAAATACTAGGGAAGATGTAATCGAACGAATCAAGTAATAGACGAGCAAAAGCTCTTTCCCTATATCTCTCTCTCACGCGCACCGCCTCCTCCACCTGTGCCTCTGCCGCTGCCCTCTGCCCTAGCCACCGTGACCACCACGCTGCCGGCCACACCCCCACTTGCGCAAGCCCCTGACACTCCAAGTGGGTGAATCGCCACAACGAGGACTAGCTTGCCGGCAAGCAAGTGAATATTGGTAAAAAATCATCGTGTCATCATTTGATTCCAAGGTGATTGGTCTTCATTGGTATTCATCCTTGTGATTGTTTGACTCCATTGGTGATTGACTCATTCCTCTACACAGCGGTATAACACTCTATCCTTTCCGTGTATTTACATTTGTTAGTGTAGCTTGGCCCTTTAGTGTAGCTAGCTTTGAGGGCAAGCAAGAGTTGTGTCTAGTAGTTAGTGAAGCTCTTTAGTTAGTCTTTGAGAGCTCACTAACTTAGTGTAGTGACATAGACATTGTGTGGATAAAGACTATAGCAACTAGAATTGTGGTAAGTGGCTTGCTTTTTAGTAGGCTAGCGCAATATTCGCTTCGCCGCATAATTGTCTAACCGGCTTGTTTAGTGTAATTGTAGAAATTTTATATGCTATTCATCTCCCTCTAGTCATTAGGACCTTTCACTTCCTTCGCACGGGCGCGCTGCGCCGATGCGCGAGCGGCCCCAGCCTCGACTCCAATGTGGTTCGGAGGCGGCCCTGTAGCACGGCGGCGAGGCCATCTGGAGGCCTTGGCAGCGTGGTGCGGAGGAGTCCCCACTTTGGGAGGAAGAAGGAAGAGACTAAAGAGTGGGTCCCGCCTCATTCTCTTCCAAAACAGATTTGGGGGCTCAAGTTGGGGGGCTACTGTTGGAGTTGGAGCAAAAAATTGAGCCAACAAAAATAGGAGCACCCAAATTAAAAGTAGGGGCCCTGATTTGGGTACCCCTGCTGGAGTTGCTCTCACAACTATTCACCTTTGACCCCTTGTCTTGATATTTCATAGGTTAAGGGTGTTGTATGGTGACTCAAATCCTACTTGTAATAGTCAAGAGAGGTGTGCTATTAGGACTTTTAGTTCTATTAGGATTTGAGTGTAAAATCCTATTAGGATTAAGACTCCTACTTGCATGTATGAGGACCTTGAAGGGTTTATATAAACAAGGGTTAGAGGCCATAGGCATCAACCAAGCTAACACAAATGGTCTCCATCCAAAACTTGTAAGGAGCAATTAGGAGCGTTCAAGAGAATTAAGCTAGATAGTTTTTCTTGTATAAGGCAAGAATCGATGGGTCATAGAGGGTCAAGTAGGGTTGTGAGAGAGCGACAAACACGTACTCTTTTGGAGTTATGCTTATAGAATAAGCGGCCGGCTTCACCAAAACCCCACTCTCTTGTCGTGGTTTCTTTAAAGATGTCATATAAGGTTTTCTACGCAATTTATCTATATTGTTTTTGATAAGGTGCAAGCTTGTGTTATACTCAATATCCTTTCAGAGATCCAAAAGTTGTTGCACATAACTATGGGTATCATATTCTAACAAAGGGGACTAATAGCATGCCATCAAAGGCTAGAACGAGTCATGCCAGAAACCATATTGAGTTTTGAAACGGATGCATTTGCAACACGGATCCATTCAATCGTAGCTCAAGCAACAATGAGAAGCATCGGGATTGGGGAAACAAGAAACAAACCGCACGCCAAGATTCCATTAATCACTAATAATAAGCTGCAAGAAATTGAACCTCCAGCAATGGGCAGTCAGCAGTTGATAGAGATTGGAGAAGGCACAAACTATATAAACCGTACGCTTCGACTTCCAGCTAGATATATTATTCTCTAAACCTGCTCCTTTTAATTAGGTGAGGTGAGCTTTGTACATGCAGACCTGCTAAGCTAGTAGTACTAGTAAACTGGAAGCCTCGCCATGATTGGATACGAAAGCGATGCAGGATGCAAATAACCACCACGTACGTTTCCGAGAACATTGCTGATCACAGCTCGATGATCTGTGCAGGTTGGGATATCTGGATCAGTGTGTTATTCCCGAGCAGACCTTGAGTAATAGAGCCATCCATGCAGTCATGCAGATGTGAAAACTTCTATACTACTATCTGCTTCATTTTCTTGTGTCCCAAATGTTCAGTAACTTGTGGAACCCAACTAACTGTGACAGCCTAACAGCCTTGAAGTGAAACAAGTGTTCGTCGTTAATTACCGACCGGCTACGAGAAAACTATGTGCTTTACCTAGCTAGCTAGCTAGCTAGCTTGTGATGTAATATGAAGGGTGTAAATAAATTAAAAAAACAAAAAACTGTCCTGCATGCATGTATGTTCCACCGACGGTTTTTCACTGCTCGTCTTTCATAAACTGGCACAAGAACCGGCTGTTGATCGAGCTAAGCTAGATCAGCATTGGAGGGTGGGGGTTGAAAATTCAGTTTTATTTGGTAAAATAAAAAGAAGAGAAATGAAAGAGTAGATAGAATTCACGGCTATATCGATATATCTTTTCTTTAATTTATAAATTGTCTTACCAACATTAGATAGCAACGGTTGGCGCTGATGGTCAATGTTATTTTTTCTCCGGGGACATATGGATGGCGATGTAGTCTTCATATTGATGGTTAATAGAGTTGTGTGATGTTCTGCTTTTTTGTGGTTGCGTGTTTTATTCAAGCAGAGACCGAAAGATATTTTTCAAGACTTTGTATCACTTCAATGTAGCATTCTTGAAAATGTCCTCAAAAAAATGTTCTCAATTATTTCGTTATGAAAACATATGAATGAGCTCACCTTATGATCAAGGGAAAGGCTAGCGTCCGGATATCCGGACGGGGGCTAGCATTCGGACGCCCGCGCCGTATTCCTCCTTCACGTGGGGTCCCATGCCGCTCCGTATCTCGTGCCCACTCCGTGTCCCATGCCAATCCGTGTCCTACGCCCGCTTCGTCTCGATCTGCGCTTGCTGCTCGCGCCCCCTCCACACTCATGTGCATGATGGGGTTCACCGCAACATGTGCAACACCAGATCTACTTTTGTAACATCTAGAGAAAACATTTGCAACATATTTTTGAAACAGTTGAAACACTTGCAACATATATACGTCTGAAACACATGTGTATCCATTGTAAAATATATGCAACATCTAGATGAAACACTTGCAATTGCAACATATGTGTGAAAACATATGCAACATCCGGATGAAACACTTGCAACATAAGTGTGAAACATATGCAGCACCCATATAAAACACATGCAACATCCGTCTAAAACAACTGAAATATTTGGAATAGATGCTTGCAACATACGTGCATAACCATTGCAACATATGCAACATCCCGATGTACTTTTGCAACATACACATGAAACACTTGCAACATGCATATAAAGTACCTGAAACACTTGAAACATACGCTTGCAACACCCGAGGAAGGAAGGGAGCGCAAGGTGCAGCCGGAGAAGCTGGCCCGCTCCGGGTCTAGCCACTCCGGATCTCGTGATGTCACGAGCTGAGGTCGAGCATCACAGCAGCGCCAGCGTCGACAGTGGCCACGACCTCCCGGTGGGGAGCGGCGGCGTCGGCAGCACCTCAACGTGGCAAGGGATGGGGCACGGCATGCAGGGGCGAGGACCGGGCACGGCGCGACGAGGCAGAGTGAGCACGGCAGGGGATGGAGCATGGCACGGCGGTAGAGGTGGCGCGGCTCAATGCAGGAAGGGGGCCCCATGCGCGAGGCGGCTTGGGACGGGCGAACGACGCGGTGAGCCGCAACGAGCGAAGCGAGTTGGGGATTTTTGTCGTCTGTCGCAGTGTAGATGGAGTAGATAGAGGAGAGAGCGTAGATAGGCCTGTTGGGCGAGTCGTTGTGCTAGAGCAACAGAGCAGAGCTTACGATTTTTTTTAAGATTCCGGATGTATATTCTGTAGCATTACCGAATGTGATCAACTAAATTGGCATAGGCCTTAGAGTAACTCCAACAGAAGAGTTATCTATGTTGTATAATATATATTTGACTATTTTGGAAAAAAAAAAGAGAGATTCCAACAACTATTGTATCTAGCTTTCTAAAATAGCAAGTCATGTATCCCGGAGTTTTCGCATGCTAGATATAACTTGCATGTGCCATTAGCCATTCACCTCACCCTATTGGAAAGGTTGTTGGAGTTTTCTATCTTTTTGTTGAGGTTTCTATTTTAGAGGTTGGCTAAATCATGAGTTTAGCCATTTATTTTTACCAACTCTGTTGGAGTTGTCCTTAGACTGTCTCCAGTAGCATACATATAAGGTGACCCGTACCCAAAATGGGTGGTGCACAGTGGTTTAGGGGCAAAAAATCACTCTCCAACGGAGCAGCCAAACACAGCACCCATTTTGCGTTGCCTCCAACGGGGAAGGCAAATAAGCGTCTTCTATCCCTTTCTTTGCGTCTCCACGACCGGAGCCCACCACGACCAGAGCAGGCCCACCACCACGAACGGAGCCGGCTCGCCACGGCGGCCACGCGGCTACTCCGCCTCGCGCGTCCTAGATCTATGCCGTGCCCCCACCGGCGCCTCCCTCTGCTCACCGGTCCGTGCCCACCCCTACTCGCCTGTCCGCGCCGTCGGGGCTAGCCTGGATCTCGCCGGTCCGCGCCGCCGAGGTTGGCCTGGATCTCGCCGAGACGGAGAGAGCAGAGGGGTGCAGAGTGTCGGCGGCTTCGATGGTGGTGGAGCAAAGGCCGGCGGGAGTCGGAGTTGGAGCAGAGGGAGAGAGGGAGATGCGTCGGCGGTGGGGAGGTGCAGGGCAGCGGCGCTGTGCTCCGGCGGCTTCGAGTGTGTGTGTGGGGCGGGGCCAAAGCTCGGCGGTGAGGGAGGGAGGCTCGACGCTCGATGCTCGGTGGGGAGGGAGGCAGGCGGCGGGGTTTGGGGTGGCTACTCGTGCTCTATTGGAGAAGGTAAGATTTAGATCCTTAACCCTTTCACTGTAAGTGACCTATGCTATAGAATGGGTCTCATGTTTTGGTTCTGTCTAATGGAGACAATCTCATGGGCTTGTTTGGGACCCATTCTCATCCGTTTGCGGTGGGAGAAATCAACGAACGCTCGCCAAACGGAGCGATTCCAGATTCGCTTCTTTTCCCGCGCTTGTTTTCTCTGCAAAGACATTTTTTTAAACCTGCAAAGACAGGTGTGTTTAGTTGGTGAAAAGTAGGTAAAAAGTTCCTGTAGCACATTTCGTTGTTATTTGATAAATATTATTCAATCATGAAGTAACTAGGCTCAAAAGATTCATCTCGATATTTACAGACAAACTATGCAATTAATTATTTTTTTACCTATATTTAATACTCCATGCATATGTCTAAATATTTGATGTGATAGGTGGAAGAGAAAATATTTTGGGTTCGCATGGGAAGTGAACACAGCCTTACACGTAAAAGCCGAAGCGGACGAGTCTGAACAGTGGTGAAAAATCCCCACGATTCCCAGCCGCCCGACCCCCTCGCCTCGTTCTTCTCCGTGCCCACACACACGGCTGCACCTCTCTCCACCAACTGCTACTGCTGCTTGTGCTGCCGCTTCTCCTCCGCTCCGGCCCTCCTCCTTTTCGGGCTCCTTCTCCGCACGCTGCCATCGAGCTCCTACTCCACATGGTCCTCCTCCACCGCATCGTCGCCCCTACTGCCTCCTCCACTGTACCGTTGCCCCATTGCGGCTGAGATCTGGACATGTGCGGCTGAGATCCAGGCGAGGGGCACCTGCGGCAGCGGTTACGGTTGGGGAGGCGCGTTGCATTCGCCGCGGCGGCATGGGGAGGCGCGCTGCCTCGCCATGGCCGAACAAGGGTGTCGGACCGACATGCCTCTTCCCTGAGTTCTTGTCCCCTAGAATCGGCATATACCAAACAACAAGATTTTTATCATCGAGATTCTTTTGGAAGCCAGCCATGGGAGAAAGCCAGCTTTGATTCAAAGCGTGGTGAAAATAAGTGGTTCCAAACAGGGCCTATTTCAGGTTGTGATGCCCTCACGGACATGTATTATGTAAATTGAAAAATACTGTATGCCCGTATAACCAGATGCCAACCTTCAATGTAAGCCGTTAGATTGGCGAGGGCTAAGACCGAGCCAGACCAGCTCAAGTGTAGAATGTCAGTGAAAACAGAAGAGCAAGGCTAATGTAGCGATCACTGTATGTGGCTCGGATAGTGCCATCGTGGTCATGACGTTCCTTGCCTTGTGTGCAGTTTATTCGAGTATGGCATCGGATACGTTTAGCTTGTTTGATGCCTAACATGGAGTATACGTGTTTCGCAAAGTCAGGCATGTGTCAGCTGCAAGTGGAACGAATCATGGAGCATCAAGTTGTGGGTGGCGGGAGACTCTTGTTTGCTGTGGGTCTGTGAACTGTGATGAGACTCCAGCAGGTAGCCGAGCGAGCTGCAGAGCACGGATGCAAGCCAATGGGGAAGGCCGAGAACACCAACGACAAGCAGAACTCCGGAATCGGCGGATCCATTTCCATGGAAGCTGATCCACTCCCACGGCCAGCGGAAAAAAAAATGGGGTGCCGTGGAGTGGACCACTGGCAGCACGAGGATCCACACCGGACATCGCACCTGTGATGCGCTTGACGGCTGGAGACCTGGACACGAGCGGTTAGATGTTGCGGAGCTCGGACGAGTGCATTTCTCATGAATCAGGACCCAAGAGAGGCCAGCGTGGTAATCACAGCACCAAGGCCGTGCACCGGCTGCAGCATGCAAACATACGGAGGACAGTGGTAGAGACAGGCCAGCGGGCGGAGCCGTAGAACTGTAGAAGGATCCTCATGCGAGCCTTAATATTCAAGTGTTCTATATATTGGTCACCAGTCACCACGAAAATAATGGGTCTGACTATATGTATGAGTTCAAGAAAACAGGACTGTTGGTCCTGCCGAGGGACTCGTAGTCTTCAAACTCTTCATCATAGATCTAGCTCACATTTCAAAACTCACTCATCAATCGCACAAAAAAATCATGTCTTAATTATTCAATTTCATTCATGATACTACTGTCTGCTACTTCCACAGTAAATGTTCATATTACAATATTATGAATTTATGATACTACACAGGCTCGTGAAATCGAGCAGGTTAGAAAAAGCTTCCACTTGCTGACCTCACTAAAAGTGAAACACAGTTCCGGGGAGTTCATATAGTTTTCCCATAAAGATCAATTGATCCTATCTGAAACCTTGGATTAGAATGAGATTCTCTTACGCGTAGAAACCTAAACCTGCCAAAGGAAATAGAGCAATTCAGTCAGAAGGGAAAGGGTTTGCTAACTACTGCACAAAGTGTGCGTCAGCCGTCAGTCGATGCTATAAAACCTTTTTTTCCACCACGATGGTGTAAAACCTACCGGAAAGCATTTGCTTTATATCTCTTATCCACTGTAAATGTTTTCCTAAGGAAACGGCTCTCAAACATTTCAGAATTCCGAGCATCAAGTAGATTCCAGGTGGAGCCTCCATCTGTGCTCCCTTCAAGAACCCTGACATAAAAATGCTTGTGAGTTGCGATGACATTGACCAGTAAGTTCAATTATCGTTGCCCGTAACTTATATAGCTACAAATATGTTTCTCCAATAATTTTCTAGTTAACGATGCAAATCAGCAAGTCATATGGTTCATAGTAAAAAAAAATGGTAGACTATAACCATTTAAGTGAACGGAAACTTAACCGAGGTTACATTCTCATCGAAGCAAGCCTAACAGCTAATCTGGCTTTCTGCATTCAGACCAACAATGCTAAACAAGATATTTGCAAGTCCACAAGGGCAAACCAATGACCAAAATAAGCACAAAAGGAAGGGCAAAGAATCTGTTTGGCCTCAAGTGAGGTTTTCAAAACATGTTTAATTTTGTTTAGCTCTTACGCTAATTTTTCTAGCTTCAAGATAGCTCTCTTAATAAGCTTTTAGAGTAGACACAATATTGGATGGTCTCATAGAATCATTATGCACTCCAAGTAAGACATTAGTGCTACAAAAAAAGGAATAACATCGTGATTTATTTAATGTATATGGCAGATAGTGCACATTATATTCCATTCAACCAGATTAAGATTAAATAAGACTAACAATCTATCTCAACTTTACCAGTCCATTGGATCCCTCTCTGGAGCATCATTAGCTGACATCAAATCATATGACTCCAACTCGCAACTTTTGCCAGCTTGCATTGTATAAATCAGCCAACATCCTGCATAACTCCTTTGTTAACCAATACAGTAGATCAATAAAATTCTACACCTGTGTACTTGAAACACTTTAGACAGTATCTTTACACCAACACAAAAAAAAATCTGCAAAACATCAGTGCAACACTTGACCAGACATTACTGTGAATAAAGAATAATTGATGAACAGCATCAGGATGGATAGCAAATGTGGATTGCTACAGGGAGCAGAAAAATTATATCATCAAGCATCCATGAACTAGATTGTGTAGACAAATTACTTCTACGACAATTTAAAAAACATACTAAATCAAAGTCCCCAATTGCATAATCAAACTTCAAGTTTCAACGTAGCAAAATAAAATGATTAGCCATCAGGGAGACAACTGATAGGAAGTAAAAGAAATAGCAAGACAAACTGCAAACTCCTCCACAGTTATTACTTTGGAAAAAATCAACATAAATACTAAAGCATGCACGCTACTGGTGCCCACACCACCATTTGTTAGACCAAGTTCGAATAATACACAAAAATATGAAACAATCAATTCAAAGCTCAAAATTCACATAAATTTGAAAGTAAAGCCTACATTCGTACGAATTTAAATGCTTCAGGTAAATGTTTTAATTAATCAACAAGCATGTGGCAGTTGGCACACTAGCAGAGAGAAGTTAAGAAAAAGGAATGATTGAACTTGGCTTTTTATCCAGGTAGCCATGTGTGACCAAGATAATCTATAGATAGAAGATAGTATTTGTATTAACTATAACCAGATTACCTTTGGCTCCATCAGGCTCTTCCCATTTGGAAGAACAGATGGCCGTCAAAAGCTGCTGTTGCCTGAAATATTTTCAAACACACTGATGTATGGAAAACACCGATGAATGGATACTAAAAAATGCACAAATTGCATTCACATACAATTCCGATGGGAAGCTGTTCCTGCTTGCAAGGACTGAACCTGAACATACTCTGTTCCCTCTTGGAAATGGTTGCCTTCTGTGAAAGAGGTATTATTCTTATAGTTACTCAGTATCTCATTAACTGCATCCAGTGCTACTGGTAATGCTAAGGATGAGTGTATTGATTTCCAGCCACAGTCACAGATTGGTGTCCAGCACTTCCCAGTTCTGCTTTCAGTGAAATAGCAGATAACAATCTTTCGATGGAAGGAAATATCTCCTCAAATAGATGGTGCGTTTTCTGTCTAGTGTAGCACTTCTGCTCTTAAAGTTGGAATTTTTAAGAGTTAGCATCAGAGTCTTCAATGCGTCAAAAACTTCAATAATTCTTTCTTTAGGGATTTTTTTGTCACAAAAATGTGAAAGAAAAGCAGAAAGAGCATCATATATATTTGAAACATGAGCATCCACACATTTCCGAATAGGGCAGGATGAGCAACTGAGTGAATCCACTTGGCCCAACTCTGACCTTGCTTTCCTCCATTCCACTGAACCACTTAGCCTTCCAGGTAAGGATAAAGCTGTTTCAACTTGAAGATAAGCAGATTTGCTAAGTTCCTCAGACTCCTCCTTTTCACGGTTTTCTATGACTGATAGAGCATCAGTTTGACAAACCAGTGCGATACTTCCCTGTTATAGATGAGAGAACAGCCACAGCAGTTTCTTCAGAGGTAATTGTTCGCCTAGAGAGAACCTGCAAGGGCAGATACAGGATACAGTACATCAAACCACTTCAATCTAAAAATGAAGTAAACCCAGTTCAAAGAAAAATAAATCACCCACTCACGCCCAACAGAGGTCATAACTGACCAACAAAATTCTACCTCGTGCCACTTTCTGGTGTAGCGTTTTGTTACGTCACGTACTCCATCTTTAGAAATCGCAATAACATAATCTAACTTCTTGTTCCACCTAAAAGACAATGCATACAGCATGAACAAATGCACAGCATTTGCAAAAGCTTTAGGTATCGCAGTGCAATATGCAGAAACCAGTTGGGCAGGACCAAATTAATACCCTTTCTCATACAGTAGGGGATTGTCATAGACTCCTTCGCATGGATCTAGGTGCATCCATCTAAATATTCCAGAAGAACGGCATTGAGAACAAGGGTGCTTAGAACATCAAATTCAAACTTAGAAGCAGTGGGTTTGTTCAACTGACCTCCCGTACAAGTTTGAAAAACATTCTGTCCACACGTGATCAGTAAAATCCAGAATCTGTAAATTATAAATAGGCAGGTCAGATCAATCTATTACACTAGGTGGAAGAAACGCCTTGTTTAATCTTAACAATAGCATATTTTTACTGAATTAGACAAGCAAGGACCACCAACAAGTGGATGACATAAATTTGGGTCTACTAACAAGAGAGAGGCAATGATGCAGACTACACAGACAGGCACAAGAGGGTCAAAAGCTCAATTGGAGGAAGTAATTGAACTGCATTATGGACAGCATTTTATTTGTTTGACTGAAACATGTGAGTGAGTTCCTAACAATTTTGAACACCATATGGTAACTGATAGGGATGCAGTAATCAAAAGACACCCTGGAACCTCTTAATCAGAAACACACATATCAATCAAGACTTATGTGAAGTGCTCAATACTTCAGCATCCTCTATATCAATAATATCCACATTTTTCTATGCACATCATAGCAATTTACCATAACATTTTTTTTTTATTGTACAGAATAGGCAATAAATCTGATTGTTTCTTCAAATTTGAAA